>JAVSCE010001162.1:0-118103 GCA_032199065.1 Smutsia gigantea
AGGTGGAACAGCATGAGGCTTCCAACCTGCATCAGTAGGAAAATGATGACACTATTGGCTGAAATAGAAAAGACTAAAGAGGAAGATAATGTTGCAGAAGATGAACAATTTGGGATAATTTGCTTCCTCTTCTCTGCCCCCAACTCTATGCCAATAGTTTATATAAATTGCTTCCCCTGACTCTGTTGATAGGTTTATAATAACCCATTTACTTGATTATTTGATATTCCCAGCAACCCCTCAAAAAAACAGTCTCTACAAACTGAAACTCCTTTACCTCTTCCTGCTTCTCTGCTAGGATTTACAGAATAGAACTTTTCCCAAGTGAATTCCAAGTAATACCATGCAGACTGGAAGAATCTCAGAATGCCTGGTGGAAGTGTGGGGGTTGGGAGGAGGTAGTAACAGCATTTTCCAGGATTGGTCAATGTCTGTTTTAAGGATTTTTACATAGAACAGCTACTATTACCTAACTAGTAAATTAGTAAACAATATTAGTTGATAGTAGAGGTCCAACACTTATTTGTTGTTTTAGTTCTCATTTTTAACTCTAACCCCTTCAAATGACAAGTTCCCTACTAATACCTGATAGTTCAGAGGCACTCTAAAACCTAGACCTTACCCCACAAATAAAATATATTATGCAAGAAAACTCATAAACCAAGCAACAGCTTATAGACTCCTACTTAGCAATTTCTACACATCTCTTCTAGGACCATTACATATTCCTACATATGAAGCCTTGAGTTCACCACAGCACTTGCTACCAGGGACACTGGGCTTCTGGAACAAAGTGCCCAGTGGCTGGCTATTGCAACTTTGTGGTGAACCTCGTATTAATCATTTCTCAGGTCCAGTGATAATTGTTGCAGAATTGTATGCTCTTGGGCCACAGCCAGGATCCCACAACATTACCTATGGGCATTATCTGCAACCTATTATAACTCGGAGGTCCTGAGAGAACTTATTTCTGGACTTATTCCTGTCCTGTGAACAGGACTGGTATGACTCTTCCGAAGATGCTGGACCAAGACCTGCTGCAGTGTAGGGTACCAGAAGCAGTGTTGGCCCAGACACGGTTTGGACACAGCAACTGGAACCAGGTAATCAGGGATGTGGTTTCAAATCATTCCAAGGAGCTGTAAGGAAAAGGACTTAACCTTAGATCATGTCTTCAGTATTCAGGTCAAACTACTACCTGAATGCATTGCACATTTGCAGGGTTTCCCAGAAAACATTCAGTGAGATTATAATAAAACCCTAAAATGCCTCAGGTATTTGGGAAGTAAAATTCCTGCCCTAATTTTCATCCATAGCAAACCATTCATATATGGCTGCTAAGAATCACTAAACCTCAGGCTAGAGCATGATCTCCTGGGAATATCCCCCAGGCAGGAAAGTTCTCATACAATAGTACCCCTTATGTGCCCATCAGCAAAACCTTTTATTGCCGCTATGAATTTTGCCTTGGCCTGCACCTTGCTGCCCAGGCCTTGTGAGCTAATCCTGTAGTTTCACAGATCCACCCATCTTCATGCCTTGTGCTCTTGTCCTTAGCTTTTCTCAGACACCCCTCAGTTTATCCTTGACCTCAGTTGCTCCTCTTTTTGCCTGGTGCTTTGTTTTCTGGTTCTGAACCATACCTCCCTGTGATAGCTGCTTTTGGCCACTTTGAATTGCCCTTTTGTTCATGGTTTTCTGCTCAACTTGTAACTCCTCTCTCCTCTGATTTTTTGGTCCTCCTTCCAGCTGCCCATTTCACCCCATAATCTTGAATAAGGAAACTGTGCACCAGCCCTGGCCCCACATTGCCTTCCTGTCCTCAAGAAGCAAGGTGGGTCGATGTGGGGGAATGTGTTGTCTTTGTTTTTTATAAGGGGCATACAGGGAAGAAAGAAAAGCTCCCTCTTGCCCTTAGCCACCAGAGGTTCCACTCCCCAAAGACAACCAGTGTTACCAGTTTCTTAAGGAGGCAGTTTGGTTACCTCTGGTACTCAGGAGTCATGAAAGTTTTTCAAAGATGTCCAAAAACGTCTCCCAGCAACTACATTTTTCCTAGCAGAGGGGCTCTACCTAACTGAAGGAGATGAAGCCTGACTCTTGGAACATCAGGAGGAGAGCCGGCCCTCTGCAAACCTTGGTCATAATTTTTTAGCTCAACACACAGTTAATGAATCTCTTTGGCTTTCAGGTTGACCTCCCTTCCCTTCCCTTCCCCATTCCAGTTCAAAATCCACAGGGAATCTTAATATGGTACAGCTGGAAGTCCAAGAGGAATAAACACCTTCCAGCGTTGATCATCCCATTGATTTTATCCAATTCTTTCTCCAGCCATCACCCCACCCTGCCGTACTCCACCTGTGCCATTGGTGATGAGCAAAAACAGAAAGAATAAAGTATTCACCAACCTTTGATTTTGAAAAACATGTAGATAGTTTTGCAGTTTTTTCAATTCTGCCCCTGGCTTTGAATCCCATTAAAGTTATAGTTTGGGAAGAATGTATGCCTGGGGCCTGCTTTCCAGAGCCTTCCTTTTAGACCCATTTCTTAAGAGTGCACACATGCCATTGGAGGTCCTGGGGTAAATCTGGACGCTAAATGACTTGCATACATCTAGCAAAGGAGTGGGGTACTATTGGGGAACTGTCTGTCAGTACATCACATACACTGCTCAGCCAACTATTTGCAGACATCATTGCCAGCAAGTCTCACTAGGCTCCTTAGAATTGGATCTTACCAGGGTCCCATGTGGCTCAATTAGGAAGAGGTTCCTTTGCTGTCAGAACTGTGTATGTAACCCTGCATTCTCCAACTGCTTCTTGGTTGGGTCAGACCGCTCAGATTTAACCAGGCTTTTACATTCCTATTTGAGGCAACCCTCATGTATTTACCTTTTTTAGTTTCTGCCTTGTCAGATCCTTGCAAATATGTCTCAGTTTCATCACCCAGTATTAGTATTCAGAAATTAAAACTCTAGTGGGAAATTTCAGTACCTCCAAGGATCCACCTGGGTCTAGTGAAGGGGTCAGCAAACTTTTTCTGTAAAGAAAATGTGTAGGATTGAGGGCCACATATTCTGTGTTGTAACTATTCAACATTTTATTGCAAAAGCAGACATACCTAATATGGAAACAGATAAGCATGGCTGTGTCCTAATAAAACTTTATTTATGGATGCTAGAATTTGAATTTCATGTGTTTCACATGTCACAAGATATTTAGATTTTTTCCAATCATCTAAAAATGTAAAAAGAACTTCCGTAGACTTTTTAACTTGTACACCATAGGAAAACATGGTGAACCAGATATGGTCCATGGACCTTAGTTTGTCAGCCCCTGGTCTGGTGTATATAAAGTGTGTACATAAAATGACAGGTGACTGATCCTTTTCCATCAATAACATTGTTAATGCCATATTGATGCGGTAGTGTTGAAATTTATATGTGGAAATTGTGGAATATTGAGGGGAATCTTTATAGTGCTAGGAGAGAACTAGAGCTGAATGACAGACCATTTTTCCTTGACCACATAATGAGTTTTGTGCTGTTTTTGACTAAAAATGATATTACACAAACTACTACCTTTATTATGCCCTTGTAATTTCTCAAAATACTGTAAATGGTGCTAAGTCGCAACCCCAATAATAGGATGAACTGAAAGTGGTTCCAAAATTGTGTTGACCATGGGTAGCATTTGAATAAATTTATGTTATCACCTATGAAAGTTGATAAAACTCGCCGAATTATATTTTTTTTCTGCATGTTTGGAAAAAAATTTTTATGTACATATTTGTAACTGGTGCCAAGTGTATGTCCTTTTTGCTGCGTTTACTTGCTTTTCCCCTAAAAAGAAATGTATCATCTTCATTTAAACTGATTTTCCAAAGTTGAAATAGAATGTCAGGATTTAACAGGACTTTACACAGGTGTTTGATCCAGCCAGTCATGTTTCCCTTGAATCCAGGAGTGACTAAATCCTACAGCTGCTGAAAAAAATGCATTTGAAAGAAGATTCTGTGTTAATTCAACAAATTTTTATTAAGCATCTGTAAGTGCCAAGCACTGTCCTGTGTGCTGGGGTACAGTAATGGACAAAACAGACACAGGCCTTAGATCTGACAGACTGATATCCAATTATATTACTCTTCACTCTTCCAAATCTTCCACGTCGTGTGCTCACATTAACTCATCGTTAATTGCATACTTGGAAATAGGCATGACCTTTGCTACAGACCTCTGTGCTGTGGTCATGATGCCTCTCCAAGTGCATTAATAATTTGAGGACTGCATATTTCACTTAAATTTTATTTTCCTTTAGACAGATCTGTGTTGGTAGAAAAACATGCTAACAATTTTGGAGGTGTAAATTGGCAACAGCTTTCTGAAAAGCAATTTGGCAGTATCAGGACCTTTAAAAATGTTTATATCTTCTGATCCTCTAATTCCACTTCTGGGAATCCGTTCTAAAGAAACAGTCTAAAATGTGAGCAAAATTTATGCTTAACAATCCAGAAGTCCCACAGTAGAAAATTGGTTAAATACAGTATGATTATACAATAGACTGTTAGGCAATCATAATTAATGTTGAAGAATTAAGACAGCATGGCAAAACATTAATGATGTTAAATGAAAAGAGTGATATACAAAATTGTACATATAAATCAAAAAATGTTCTTAAAATGACTAGAAAGAATATGCTAACTTTGGACAGTTGGATTATGAGTGAGTTTCAAGTTTTCCTGTTTGTTATCACTTAAAATTATTATCAGAATAATACAGTAACACCAAAAGTTGGCAGTGGAGAGTGGAGCCAAACCAGTAGTTTGGTCCATGAACAGTTAACTGACTGGGCCAAGATGGAGGCTGTATGACACTGTGTTGGTAGCAGGAGGAAAAGGGGAAAAGGGCCTGCCCTAGAAGAGAAGGGGAGATGACCAGATGCCTACAAAAAAACTAGAGCAGTATAAGAAGCCACCATGAGTACCACGATCCTGTTAGGTAGTTGTAGGCAAGTAAAAGAACGTGTATGGATCAAGTACAGGCATACCTTGGAGATAGTGCAAGTTCAGTTCAGACCACCCCAACAAATCGAATATCACAATAAAGCAAGTCAAATCAATTTTTTGGTTTCCTAGTGTGTATAAAAGTAATGTTCATACTATACTGTAGTCTGGTAAGTGTATAATAGCATTGTCTTTAAAAATGTACATCTCTTAATTTAAAAATACTTTATTGCTAAAATATGCTAACCAACACCTGAGCTTTCAGCAGGTCTTAATCTTTTTGCTAGTGGAGAGTCTTGCCTCAGTTTTGATGGTTGTAGACTGATCAGGGTGGTGTTGCTGAAGGCTGGGGTGGCTGTGATTTCTTAAAATTCCTTTCAGGAATGATTTCTCTGTACCATGTGAGGCTGCTTAATAGCATTTTACCCACAGTAGAACTTTTTTCAAAATTGGAGTCAGTCCTCTCAAACCCTGCTGCTGCTTTATCAACTAAGTTTATGTAATATTGTAAATCCTTTGTTGTCATTTCAACAGTCTTCACAGCATCTTTATCAGGAGTACAGTCCAACTCAGGAAACGACTTTCTTTGTTCATCCATAAAAAACAACTCCTTATCCATTCAAGTTTTGTCATGAAACTTCAACCATTCAGTCACATCTTCAGGCTCCACTTCTAATTCTAGTTCTCTAGCTATTTCCACCACATCTGCAGTCATGTCCTCCACTGAAGTCTTGAACCCTGTGAAGTCATTCATGTGACTTCCAGATTCCTGTTCATGTTGATATTTTGACCTCTTTCCAGCAATCATGAATGTTCTTAATCGCATCTAGAATGGTGAATCCTTCCCAGAAGGTTTTTAATACACTTTGCCCAGATCCAACAGAGGAGTAACTCTCTATGGCAGCTATGGCAGCTGTAACCTTATGGAATGTATTTCTTAAATAAGATTTGAAAGTTGAAATTACTCCTTGATTATGAGCTGCAGAATGGATACTGTGTTAGCAGGTATGAAAACAACATTAACCTCATTATACATCTCCGTCAGGGCGCTTGGGTGACCAGGTGCATTATCACTGAGCAGTATTTTGAAAGGAATCTTTCTGAGCAGTAGATCTAAACAGTGGGCTTTAAATATTCAGTAGACCATATTGTGAACAGATGTGCTGTCACCCAGGCTTTGTTGTTCCATTTCTAGAGCACAGGCAGAGTAGATTTTTCATGATTCTTAAGGGCCTTGGGATTTTCGGAATGGTACGTGAACATTTGCTTCAACTTTAAATCACTGGCTCATTAACCCTTACCAAGAGTCAGTCTGTCCTTGAAGCTTTGAAGCCAGGCATTGACTTGTCTCTAGATAGGGAAGTCCTAGATGGCATCATCTTTGCTGTTGTTTCAGGTAGCCACCTTCATTAATGATCTTAGCTAGATCTTCTGGATAACTTGCTGCAGCTTCTACAGCAGCACTTGCTGCTTCACCTTGCACTTTGATGTTACGGAGATGGCTTCTTAAGCCTCATGAACCAACCTCTGCTAACTTCAGACTTTTCTCCTGCAGCTTTTTCACCTCTGCCTGCCTTCATAGAATTGAAGAGTGTTAAGGGCCTTGTTCTGGATTAGACTTTGGCTTAAGGGAATGTTGTGGTTGGTCTGATCTTCTATCCAAACCACTAAAACTTTCTCCCTATCAGCAATAAGGTGCTTCACTTTCTTACCATTCATATGTTCACTGGAGTAGCACTTTTAATTTCCTTCCAGAACTTTTCCTTGGCATTCACAACTTGGATAACTGGCACAAGAGGTCTAGCTTCTCTCAGCCTTTCCACATGCCTTCACTAAGCTTAATAATTTCTAGCTTTTGATTTAATGTGAGAGGCATTTAATTCTTCCTTTCACATGAACATATAGAGGCCATTGTAGGGTTATTAACTGGGAATATGTGTCTCAGGGAATAGGGAGGCCTGAGGAGAGGGAGAGAGAGGGGAACGGCCCATTGGTGGGGCAGTCAGAACACATGCATTTATCAATTCAGTTCACTGTCATAGGTGTGGTTCATGTCATCCCCAAACAATTACAATAGTAACATCAAAGATCACCCTAAGAAATATAATAATAATGAAGTTTGAAATGCTGTGAGAATTACCAGAATGTGACACACAGTCATGAAGGAGCAAATGCTGTTGGGAAAATGGCACCTATAGACTTGCTCCATGCAGGGTTGTCAATCTGAAAATTGCCATATCTGTGAAACACAATAAAGTGAACTGCAATAAAATGAGGTATGCCTGCATATTCTGACAAATGGAAAAGGATATAATACTCTCCTGGGTAAAATTAACGTCATTCTTGCATTCTCTCATACAAAATGAATACTCTGAGATGGATTTTATTACAGCTGATTCTCTGAAGAATCCTTGAGCCTCCCCTATAATTTCTTTAGGATAGAAATGGCTTTTGATGTGCCAAGTCTACCTCCTCCCATACTGGGACACTCAACACAGATGTACATGGGAATGTTTGTATTCTACACTGAGAATACCACATGCATCTTAATGTAACTTAACAAAACTCTGAGGTTTGCAAATGTTACTTGTTGGTGTCTGGATTACTGTGCCTTTTATTTATGTCTGAAGAGTTTCCATGTTACAGGATTTTAAAGTGAAACATGATGTAGGTCATGCCTTTCCATAAATGAAAGTGTTGTTATGTTGGGAAAGTGTGTCCTTTCTTGTTGCATCAGCAAAATATTTATCATTAAAATGCCAAATATGTCTCCTTGGTAAAACTTTTGAACTTTCAAATGAGTATACAAGGTAAATACATGTTTTATAGGCAAATAGATTGTAGATTTGTCAAGTTAGAAGAGTTCTTCAAAATCTAAGTCTTTTGGTCTATAGAAAGAACAAAAGAGTGAGACTTGGTTGTTAGTTCTGGTTCCTTAATGAAATATGTGACTTTGGGCATTTCATCGGCACCTTTAGAGCACTTCAGTTTACTTAAATATAAAAGGAGAATAATTATGCTTATCTTGTGGACTTGTTCATTCAACAAATATTTATTGAGTGTTTATATGTGTCTGACACTGTTGTAGACACTAAGGATGTGCAACAAAGAAGACAAAAACATGTTCCTCCTCCTAAGCATACATTTAAGTGGGGGAGACAACAAGAAATAAGATAAATGAGTAAAAATATGGTATGTTAGATAGTGTTTATGTGATGTGAGGCTCACATTAAATAATGCGTATGAGGTGCCCAGCTCAAGACCTGGTATGTAGTAAGTACTCAGCATATAGTAATTTCCTGTGCTTCTTTAGTCTTCCAAACAGCTTCTGAATCACTCCACCAAAGGGTAGTATGACCCATTGCCTTCTATCTCTTGCCAGTTAATACGGCTAAACCTGTTTTTGTTTAAGAAGACAATACAGTTGCGTTTTGTACTTCCTGTTTGGCAGATTAATCAAGGTGTGCCTAAACGCTATTGATAAATGGCCTTTTCTGACACCAGTTATCAGGCGTCCTTGCTGAGGCTAGAGGGCAGGTGTTATGTCCACAAAGATAAATGCAAAGTGTCATTGCTGTTTAAGCAGAACAGAATAGGAGACTATACTGGCTGTTTGTCTTTTTTTTCTTTCTTTTTTTTTTTAATGGCTGTTTCTCTTAAAGACCTGTGCCCTATGTCTTGTTCCAAACATTGGGGAACTGGGCAAAATTTGCGTTATTTAAAGGAGACAGGAATATTGACAAAAAGCCAGGAAAAGGAGGATTTAATGCCTGTAGTGTGTTTATATTTCTGCCCCATTGTAGGAAATTTGGAAAGTTCAGAAATGTTTAAAGAAGCAGCCAAAAGTTCATGTCTAAGGTTCAGGTTATTTCACCAGACCTGTCTCTCTTCCTCAGCTTCCTCGTTCAAAAAGCATCCAGTGAAGAGTCACT
The DNA here is from genome assembly GCA_032199065.1 of Smutsia gigantea. Lineage (NCBI taxonomy): Eukaryota > Metazoa > Chordata > Mammalia > Pholidota > Manidae > Smutsia > Smutsia gigantea. The sequence continues at coordinate 8,934 of JAVSCE010001162.1, forward strand.
TAGTGAATTCCTTCTTCAGGCCTGGGCCTGTGCACAGCACAGAGTGTATATGCTCTCAGGCTGTGTCCAGCCTCATGGGATAGGGAAAGGGTCAGACATGGAGAGGGTTCTGAGAATGGGCTCTTACCTTAGGCTATCACACTTTCCAAGAGGACAGCTCCCAGGAACAAGCTTTTGAATGAGCTTTTGTAATTTGGAACAGAAGGCTGGAATCATCACACTTAGGCTGATTGTAGGAATGGGAAAGTGGGGTATAAAGAGGCAAAACACACAGAACAACGGTTGCCTGCTGACTGTACCATCCCTAGCTCCTCTGATGAAAAAGGACCCTGAGCTCTGTCCACAAGGATTTGGCGTGAAGCATTGCTTCTCAGAAGAAACTGGACGTTAGGCTGTGGGCCTTGTTTTAAGAACCTAGTAAGTAAAAATTCAGAATTACAACCCAAATTAGATGAGGAAATTGGCCTGGGGATTGAGTGACGTTTCTTGAATCACATCTAGTTGGTGGCAGAGCCAGGATAATAATGAATGACCTTGAATTTCACTCAGTCCACTGAGTTTTTTCCATTACTCCACTGGTAATAATTTCTTTTACTAAAGTGTAGCTTCTTAAGATTACCTTTAAAATTGTTATCACCCTTACAGTTGATAAGTGTGATTTGCCAACAGTTGATTTACATGCAATTTGGGGGAATAAATATACTGATGGCATAGAAGGTAGGGCAAAGGTTTTTCCAAGTTTCCCTGGGGTGTTAAGCCTCCCCAGTCCTTCCAGAGAGATGTGTAATCATAAGTAAATGTCATTCATTTTTTCCAGATGTTCTTCTCAAATAGTGTGTTGTGTTTTGTGTTTTTAATATTTCTCATATACCTTTTTAAAGTCTGAGCACATAAATCCTAGTAAAGTTCTCAACTGTCTCTTCCCTGCTGTCTCAAATTTCCAAGTGTGTTTGTATTTATGACACAGTGTCTGAAGGCATGAATACTAACACATCATTAAAGCTTATATTCCTAACCTGTAGACTTGTGTTTCTAGAAGGTCTGAAAATTCTTTAAACTTCACTTGTAAATGCCACTATAGTCTGTCCCATGACATTTCCATAGTAACACGTTTCAAACAGGGAAACAAAGGAAGCCCAAGGAAAAAGAAATAGGTTTCAAATACAAAAATTAAAAAGAGTTGGGGCAGGGGGTGGGTAGAGGTGGGGGTTAAATTCTAGTCTGATCAACCCTGAGAACAGAATGTCCTATAGGCTGACCATAGGGACCTGCAGTATCCACCATCCACCAAGTGGCCCAAGCTTGGAGTCACACTTTCTTTGACCCTTGCATCCAGTGAGGTCCATGGCATTCCCCTAACATTTTCCAGAGGTGGTTACCCACCTGTCACCTCACTGTCCTTAAGTCCATCCTCTACATTGCTATACATGCTTAGAGTTTGCTGAAAACTGGAGGCTTTCTGACACCAGCTTTTTGAGCTTTCTCAAGTCACATCCTTTGCCTGGAATAACCCCCCTCTGCCGTCTACCTGGCAAACTTCTACTCAGCACTCAAGCTTCAGCCTTACCATTGCTGTTCTCTGCACCCTGATCCCTGCCTTGGGAAAGCTGCCACCGCCAGGGTACAATGCACATTCTTATGTCAAGGAAACTATAACACTTAACAACTTGATTGTTTGCAGAATGTTTTTCCTCCCCTACCAGCCAATGAACTCAACAGCCAAGACTACATCTGATTATTTTCTGTATTCCTGCATCCAGAATAAAACTTGCCTGGAATTGTTCAGTAAATGTTGGATAGACTTTCATGATAATTGCTATTTTTTTGTGTGTGGCAAAATTCACATAACAAAATTCACCAGTTAACAATTTTAAAGTGTACATTTCTGTGGCATTTAATACATTAACAGTGTTACTATGCAACCATCATCACTACCTAGTTCCAGAGTATTTTTATCACTCCAAAAGGAAACCTTGTATCCATTAAGCAGACACCATTTTCTCTTTACCTGCAGCCTCTGGCAGCCACTAATCAACTTCCTGTCTCTAGGAATTTGCCTATTCTGAAAATGTCATATAAATGGAATTGTGCAATATGTGGCTTTTGAGTCTGGTTTCTTTCACTTAGCATAATGTTATTCAAGATTCATCCATACTGGAGCATGTATCAGTAAATCATTCCTTTTTATAGCTGAATAATATTCCATTGTATTGCTATGCCACATTTGTTTATCTATTCATTGGTAAATTGATGTCCATTTGTGTTGTTTCCACCTTTTGACTATTATAAACAGTACTGATATGGACATGTAAGTACAAGTTTTGTTTGAACACCTGTTGTTAATTCTCTTGCATATACCTAGGAATGAAATTGCTTGGTCCTGTGGTAATTCTATGTTTAACATGTTGAGGACCCACTTGACTGTTTTCCACAGCAATTGCATCATTTTGCATCCTCACAAGCAATGTATAAAGTGAGAGTTCCAATTTCTCCATGTTCTTGCCAATATTTATTGTTTTCCCTTTTTAATATATCCATCCTAATATAAAAACAAAGTAAAACAGAAGGAACAAAACAGCAGTAGACTCATAGACACTGAGAAGTGACTAGTGGTTACCAAGGGGAAGGGGTTGGGGGAGGGGGAGGGGGATAAAGGGGCACAATAATTCACAATCACAGTGTAAGTTGGTCATGGGGACAGTAGTACAGCATGCAGAATATAGTCTGATTCTGTAACATCTTTCTACATTGGTAGATAACCACACTAGAAGGGGTGAAGATTTAATAATATGGGTAAAATGTTGAATCACTGTGCTGTACATTTGAAACCAATGTAAGATTGTATATCAATGATACTTCAATAAAAAAATCCATCCTAGTGATGGGAAGTGAATTTCATTGTGGTTTTGATTTACATTTCCTTAATAATTAATGAAGTTGAGCATCTTTTCATTTTCATACTGGAGCTCAGTTCAGTAAAAGTGAGTCCACTGTGACTGAAAAATTGCAGTACCTTTGGTTTGGCTTAATCCAAAGATAAAATTTATAGTATCAAAATGAAACTACTGAACCACATGTCATTTGGGCAACTCTCCACAAATATAGGGGAATCATTAGGAGACAATTACAATGGTTCAGGCAAGAGGCAATTAAATCCAGAGCCAAGGAACTAGCTATTGGATGAAAGAGTGTTGGCATGGAACCAACCCACTGTACTGTGAGAATTCACAAGGTTTGGCAACTGACTCAGTGTTTAGCAAAAGGGAAGCAGAACTTTCTAGGCCTAGGGATATAATGGAAAGGTGGAAAGAAAAAAGCTTGATCATTGTGCTGGTCAAATCTTCCACAGCCTTGCAAATATTTTTGTTAGCTTTCTGCCAACTACTGAAGGAGATGTATTCAAATTTCTCATTATGTGGATTTGACCATTTCTCCTTGTAATTGTCTTATATATCTGGAGACAATGTTGCCACTTGGTACAGGGATGTTCTAGATCATTGTATCTTCCTAATGAGTTGTCCTTTTTGTCATTAAAGTATATGATTCTATCCCTAATGCTTGTTGCCTTTAAATCTACTATTATTGCATTATTTCACTCAGTGTTTGCCTAGTATATTTCCCCCCATCCTTTTAACAATCTGTGTCATTAATTTAAGAATGTATTCCTATAAGCAACCTGTAGCTGAAATCTTAAAAATCCAATCTGAGATTCTTTGTCTTTTCTTAGGCATATTTATATTTCTTATTATTATGACACGTTGGGGATATTTTCCCCATTGCTTGTTTTGTTTGTTTGCCATGTGTTTTCCTTGCTTTATTCTCTTATCCAGCTGTCTTTTGATTTGGTTATTTTCTTTACTCCCTTTATAGTCTCACTAGTGGTTTGGAAGTTACATTTTCTAATTCTATTCTTTCAGTGGGTGTTCTTACATTATTAATGTGCATACTTGACCTAACATTGTTAAGTTAACCACTATCTCTAGCTCATTGTGAAGATTTCAGGATTCTTAGAATTCTTTAATTATGATTTCCACCCCTTCTATCTTCCAAGTAATTTGGTTTTTAGTATTTTAGTTCCAAGTTACTTTTAACACTGACCCTCACCCTGCTCTCCCATCATTGATGTTTCAACAGCCAGTATTTATTTAGATTTAAAAACCTGCAACCAATTTCTTTGTCTACCTTTCTTTAGTCCCTTTTTAACTGAAATATATTCATATACAATAAAATTTACCATTTTAAAGTGTACAATTCAATAGCTTTTAATATATTTACAAAATTGTACAACCATTACCACTAATTTTAGAAAATGTTCATCATCCTGAAAAGAAATCCCATGCTTATCACCAATCACTCCCTATTCCCCCTACCTCCAACCCCTGGCAACCACTAATCTACTTTCTGTCCGTATGGATTTGCCTATTATGGAAACTTCATATGAAAACAATCATATAATATATAGCCTTTTGTGTTTGGCTTCTTTCACTTAGCATAATGTTTTCAAGGTTCATCCATGTTAGGGCATGTATCAGTACTTTACTCCTTTTTATGCCTGAATAATATTCCCCTGGTATGGATAAATCTGATTTTATTTATCTTTTCATTACATTTAGGTTGCTTCTACCTTTTGGTTATTATGCATAATGCTGCTATGAACATTCATGTACAAATATTTTTGTAGACATATGTTTTCAGTTCTTAAATATAGATCTAGGAATAGAAACCATTATTTTTTGTATCCAGTGGTGTGCTACTAGATATTTAACAATCAGCTATCCTTTGGTGGGGGTAAGGCACCCTGATTTGTGGCATTTGTTGATCTTTGGGGTGTAAATACTCAAGCTGCCAATGTAACATCCCTGAAATACAGTGATGGGAAGAGATGCACAGTAGCACACTATTCTATCATAGTTCTACCACATAAATACAGGAGATATGAATAACCTCAAAAGCATAGATAATAGCAAAATTTTAGTAAAATAATTAAGAAGTGATGCATGAGGATGTTTTACCTTTATTTTAAAAATAATTCATTTAATTGTAAATTTATGTGAATTAATTTTTCATAATGACTGTGTTTAACAACCAGTTCTCAAATTCCTGACATTTTACTAACCAACTCTCTGGGCTTATGTGGGCTGGCTCTCGCACCTCATGTGCATCCTACTTCTGGCATCTTTGTAGACTGAATTTTCCTCTTACTGAAGTGTATCCATTAGTGTTCTTTCTGCAAGAGTTTGTGTGAGGTAAACTTACTGTCTTTGCTTGTCTGAAAATGTCTGAAAGTCTGGCTCTCACTTATGAATTTAACTATGCATAGAATTTTGTTTTGAGATTTCTTTTCTTTTCACCCTTTGAAGATATTATCTTCCTGTCATTGATTTCCATTGTTATTGATGAGAAAGCTGCCATCATTGTAGTTAACATCCCTTTTGGTAATCTGTCCTTTTTCATTGAGAACTTTCCTATCTTTCCCTTTGCTTTATAGATTTGAAGTTTTATCAGGGTATGACTGAGCCATGGGGCACCCAGATCCTTGGTCAAACATCCTGGGTGTATCTGAGAGTGTTTCTGGGTGAAATTAATACCAGAATTGGTAGACTGAGTATAGCAGATTGCCCTCCCTAATGTGGATGGTCCTCATCTAATCAGGCCTGAATAGAACCAAAAGGCTAACCCCCCAACAAGAAGGAACTCTTTCTGCCTGAGTTGAGACATCTGTCTTTTCTTGCCATCAGACTCAAACTGAAACATCAACTCCTCCTGGGTCTCAAGTCTGCTGGCTTTCAGACTGGAACTTACAGTCAGCTCTCCTGGTTCTTAGGCCTTCAAACTTGGACTGGACCTATACCATTGGATCTCCGGGTCTCCAACTTGCAGATGCAAGTCTTGGGACTTGTCAGCTTCCATAATTGTGTGAGCCAATTCCTTATAATAAATCTCTTTTTATATATGTGTGTATATATATATATGCACATACACACACACACACACACACACATATATATATACACATTTGTGTATAGATACACATATGTTGGCTCCGTTTCTCTGGGAAACTTTGAGTAATACAGCTGTAATATTTTTAATAATGATTTCCCACTATTCCCACTATTAAATATTTCTGAAACTTCTAATAGACATATGCTTGGCCCCTTTTTATCCTTCACATCTCTTAAGCTCTTGTTCCATTTATCATCTCTTTCTCTGTCTTTACTCCCTTTTAGGTGATTTCCTCAATTGTCTCTTCTAATCCCCTCTTAAGCTAGATCTAATATGTAGTTTAACTCATCCTATTAAGTTTTTAATTTCAGTAGCTATATTTTTCATTTCTGGAAGTTCTGTATGGTTCTTTTTCAAATCTTCCAGCTTTTTTCCTCATAACTATCCTGTTCTTTCATTATGGCTTCTATTCCTTTTCTTATCTCTATTTTAATCATCCTAATTCATAGTCTCTCAGATGGTCCTATTTTTACTCTTCTATATAGTTTGTTGTGTTTCTTGACTCTCCATTTTGGTCTTTTATTTCCTCATGTGGCTTGTTACTTTTTGTGAGCATCTTCATCAGGGATTGCTTTTTCTAGTGGATTCTGCAAGCCCTGAATTGTTAAGCATTCCTACAGAGCTTTTGAATTTGCTGCAGCCTAAACCTAAGAATTTTAACAGGTCTTACACACAGCCCTAACCTAAGAATTTTAATGGTGTGGACCAATGTTATGCAAATTTAGCTCAGTTTGTGCCTATGCATACAGGTAGAGTTCATTTAACCCCCTATCTGCATTTGGCAGAGATTGGGGGTTCTGTTTCTCATGAGTGCCATTTTTCTCTACCAAGATCTCTTCAGACACCAAGCTTCCTTGCAACTTCTCTAACTTTGGGGTACATTTTTCATCTCCTTTTCATGGAAGGAGGCAGAGCTTCTAATGTTTGGGCTTCATGTATGGGGTACAGTTCCATCTTCCTCGCCTAGATGGGACTGGAGCCCCATCCCCTACTCCTTAGTGAACAGTGGAACCCTGGCCTGCAGCTCTCAGGATCTACAACTATGTGTGAAATCCCTGTGTGCTGATAAGGCACACCACCTGTGCCCTGTTCTGGCTTTGAGTTTTTCATTTCTGATATCTGGAGATTTCTCTTTAAATTTTTCAAATTTGGCAATAAAAATAAACCATTTCTGTTATAGTTCATCCAGCATCTCTGTGTCTATAGCAGGGGGTGGGATGGGAAACCCATCTATATTAGCGTAGTTGGTCATATTTATGGAAACTGACTGATTAGAAACAGTAATTCCATGAGGAAGACATTTATTGTCTCCATTTTAGAGGTAAGAAAACTGCAGCTCAGAATGGTTGTCTAAATTGCCAATGCCATAAAACCTTAAGTGGGGAAATAGGTTTTGTGTTCAGCCTGTTTGTCTACAAAAGCTCATGTAAGACATATAGGCATCTTAAAGGTAGTTCAATACCTCTGGCTTCTCTCCATTTTTAACCTTTATGGACAATTCACCCCTGGCATTTTGCTGAAGCAAATACTCTGGAAAAGATTCCACTTGCTTCCTTGGTAAGGCTGTTTGGAAAAGAAGGGGAAGTAGCAGAAAGCAAGCTGTGGAAGTCGGGCTCTCGTGAACCTGAGAACCTCTAGTAGGAGTATGTGAAAGTCAACAGGCATTTCCGTCACCATCCAGAAGCATCCCCAACCTCAATTGTGCTGTAGGCAGTGAAGAGGACCAAGGGTCTTGCACATTGTTTTTAGCGTGCCCCTGGAAGAAGGAAGGAGGCCAGGTTATGACAGGACTTACCTGTAAGTTCTGCTGGGTTTGGGAAATGTCTTAGCAAAGACTGGTATACTCTGAGGCTTTTCACTTCACTCCCTGCCTGGGAGCGCCTTATCCTGTGCATCTTGCATGAAGCCTGCCCCTGAGTGGATGCCCTGCAAAGGTGTGGTGGATCGACGGAGATCAGTTCAGGTCTAACTAAGGAAACAGAAGGCACTTCAATTACTTATAGGAGAGGGACCTTAATGAGGATTCTGGTTACACAGGTTATGGAATAGGGGACAGAGAGGCATCCCAGAGCTTAGCAAGAGCAGGAACCATAGGCAAAGGGTCAGAGGTGGAGGCAGTATCACCAGGGCCCAGCAGCCCAAAGTCAGGTGATGAGAAGCTTGAACCCTAGCAGCCCAAGCCTGTTGGTAGGAACAGAAGCCATAGAGAAAGTATAGTCAGAGGTGCCACTGGAGGCCAATGGAAGAGAAGAAACACCCTGGCCTCTTTCTTCCCCATCTACCTGTCCCCAATCTTCTGCTAGTACCTTTCTTTGGCCAAACTCATCTGGAAGTCAGATGTCTTAGAGCCTGGATTTGCAGGCTGAGTGGATCAGCCTCCCCGTGTTAGAGCAGAGCAGAGCAGAAAAGGGCTGACTGGGAGCTGGGTCCGAGAAAAACAGGCCCAGGACTGGCATGGAAGGAAGGGAGGGGAGAAAATAAGCCTATAAGTAACATCTAAGCATTCTTAAATACTTTTCATATATCCTTTTGCAATTCGAAGTCTTTAGGATAAAGGCTGCCTTCCTTGGAGAAATGTGAGGATCAAATGACAAAAGGATGTGAAAATCTTTTGAAAATTGCCAAGTGCTGCATAAATATGAGATAAACATAATCAGTACCATTAGTTCTCTAATTTAGAGGGAGGAATTTTATGTGAATATTAAGTGTAAGTAGAAACCCTTTACTGAACATCTGTTATGTGTGGACTCTCTTTGTGCATATGTATTAGAATATTTTTAGCTGCAAGTAATGCTAATGAAGAGGGACTTAAACAAATAGCTAGCTATCTTCTGACATACCAAGAATTCCACATGTGCTCCTTTTGTCTTTCCATCTTGATTACAAGATGGACGAAATGCCCAATCTTCACTTCCAAGTTCAAGACAGGAAGGGGCGGGGATGGGAGGACAGTTCAGACTCAGCATTCCTGTTCATCAGGAAAGCAAAAGCTCTCCCAGTAACTCCCAGCAGAGTTCTACCTAAGTGTCAGTGGACAGAACTGGTCCACACAATCACCCCTAACTACAAGGGACCTATGGTAAGAGACAGCAAGGGAGAAAGAGCTCCTGGATGGCCAACCAACAGGGTCTGCCACATGCATGTAAAGTGCAATACTTGGCACAGAGTAAGTGCTCAATATGTTAGCTGTTTTGTGTGCCTGTGTGTGCATGTGTGTGTGTGTCTGTCTGTCTGTCTGTCTGTCTTCTGTGTCTGCATGTGGTTATATGTGTTCTTCCTTTCTTCTAACAGTCCTGTGAAGGGGGATCTTTTACAAATGAAGCCAAACACATAGCTGGTAAAAGGCAGAGCCAGGCCACACACCAACTTCTTTCTGATTGCAGTGCAAGGGTGCTTTCCATTGCTACACCATGCTGTCCCCCTCGCCCCTGCTAACATGACCCTCTAAGGTCTAAGTCACATCAGGCTCAAGTGGGCTTTATGAAGAGAGAGGTGGAAAGGGATCAGCTCTGAAATAAGTCGGCACCTGTCCCTGGGGCAGGTGTAAAGATGAAGTCAGTGATGTCATGAAGTGGTTCTGTAATCAAACATGCTAGACTTTCTTCCACCCGAATGTAACCACTTGGGAATGGCCGTACAGGAGGCCCAGCCCTTGTTCTAGTGATGCCACCGCTGCCCAGAACTCCTGTGGGACTCCCGTTTATGAGTCATTAAGGACCCCATCTCATTTCTGTAAAATGACACCTCATTTCTGACCCCAAACCCAGCTGCAGCAGCTCATCTCATTTACCATGCATTCCAAATGGCTTTTGACTATTGCCAAAAATAAAAAAATCATCCCTCAAAGACAGAATTGTATTGCAATTTAGATGCAAATGAACAGGTTGTGCGTTCTGCAGGCAATTTTCAAATCAAAACTGTAGAAATGTTTAAAGCAGCAGAAGCACTGTTGAAATAAATACACCCTCCCAGGCTGATATATTAGAAGAAGGCGACTGTAAGTTTGGTTGTATAATTTCTGCTGGGTTTAAGAAAAATTATTCACCTTGAGGGGCATATGACAAGAACATTGGACTTGGTAAAGATACCAATGGGATAATACTGAATGCAGGCCAGGGCACTGTGAGATGGAGCCACTCATGCACTGGTGTGCTTGTAAACTGCTATCACTTTCTCAGCCCAATTTGGCAGTGAGCATCAAAACCTAGATATTCCATTTCTAGGAATCTTTCTTGGGGAAATAGTCAAAGATACAAAGATTTATGTATACAGCTAATTGTATGTCATGAAGTGGTTATTTGCAAAATAGTAAAAAAAAATTAAGTAACCCAAATGTCCCACGATGTGGAGATAGTTAGATAAATTGCGGTATACTCATTCAAAGAAATAATGCAGCCATTTAAAATGATGTTTTTGAAGAATCACCAGCGATGTTTAAAGATGTTCACAATAAAATAGGTAATAAAATCAGACTGTAAAACCACATGCATTATGTAGTCCCATTTTTACTTTCTATATGCTAAAAATGGCTCAGGGTATACTCAAAATGTTACCAGTGGGTGATTAAATTATAGTTGATTCAAATTTTTTTCATACACTTTTATATATACAATTTTTTATCATTGTTCCTATAAATATTACTTTTATAATTAGAAAAATGTGTATAATGAAAATTACTTTTTAAGAAAGAAAGAAATGTGTTTTACTGGGAGAGATCTCTCCCCAAAGAGCTGAAGGTTTAATGGCAGAAATGAGACACATATACATAAATTTATTTCAGGGGCTCTAAGGGAGATTTTACAAAGTGTGGAGGGAAAGACTGGCTCTGCCTGGAAGAACTGAAGGTTGGTGAAGAGATAATATTTTTGTGGGGTCTTGAAGGATGTATAGGAGTTCTCTAGGGCTTTGTAAATTGTTAAGTACTAAGTAAGTGTAAGTTAGGGCTTGGCCTTTATTATTATGGTCAAAGCTTGCCTCATGTAAAGCCCTCTTTCTTGTTTCTTTCCCATGCTCCCTAAAGCCCAGGATCCCTGGGACAGGAAGCTGCAGCAGTTAAATAGTCACACATCACTGCTCCAGCAAGTGAACTGAGGTGCATCCAACTAAGGAGCAGGTCCAGAAACAGAGGACATAAAATTATCTGGGAGCAGGGCCAGGAAGGTGCTGGTGGGTAAACAACCTCTCCTTATTTGCCACCCTGTGGAAAGGCTAGCTTTGCTTGGGGCCCCGACCCTGAGTTATGGGGCCATCTCCACCTGGGGGGTGGTAAAAACTCAGAACAAGCATCACACATCAGTCCATGATTTACACTGGCAGGAAATGGTGTGTCACATGCCCTCACAGCCTCCAGACAGGGTGGAGTGGAAAGGAGAGGGGTGAGTGAGGAGACCAGGAATGGTGGCAAGGGATGATTTGTTTGGGAGAAATTTTTAGAATCTCAAGGTTGGAAGGGATTTAAAAGTTATCTGATTTAATGATCCTGATCCCTTTCCCAGCATCCCCATCACACTGTCATCCTTCTATACATTCAGAGTGCAGCTCAGAGGCCACCTCCCTCTTGTATTACCTCCTACTTCTATTACCTCCCACATCAATTCATCTGGCCTATGTTTCAGGCACTCCTCTTTTCTTAGAAAATTCTTCAATTTTCTAAGAAAAAAATTCCATGCCAGCTGTGCACAGGTCCTTGATTTCAGTTTGGCCTCCTGTTCCTCCTGTTGTTTGTTTAGTCATGCAACAAACATATATTGAACACCCACATATGCCAGGCAGTGTTCTAGATGTTGTAATAAGAGTGGAGAAAAGGACAGCCAAGATATCATGTTCTTATGGGCCTGTCATTCTAGTGGGAGAGACATACAATAAACAAAGGAACAAATAAGAAAACATTGCATTATAAACGTCAAAAAGGAGTCAGCTTTGGAACAGTCTAGGGGAAGAACTTCTCATACAAAGAGAGCAGCTAATTCCAAGATCCCAAGGGGTAACCTTTGCCTGCATTAGGAATAAAAAGAAGGAAACTGGCATTGTGCATGGAAAACACTTTCTTGCTTTATCTGCAAATGAAAATCTCATCTTTTAGGATTTGGCCCAAGCATTGCCTCTTCAGGCAAATCTAATCTAATTTCCCTAGGTAGAAGTGACCACTGTCCCTTTCTTCCCCGTTGTCTCAGAATAGACTTCTGTCAGCAACAAATACCACCCTTACCACACTACAGTTTTGCTACTCCCTAGTGGACCTCAATTTCATCAAGGACAGAGCTTCCTATCTAAATCCCTAGTGTCCAGCATGGAGTCTGGCATTAGGGTCTGCTATTGGTAAACAGTTGTGCCTTGAAAATATAGACTCTCACATAGTATTCTCTCATAACCTGGTGATGCTCATTTAAAATTAGCAACCATTTATTGATCAGTGCCAGGCCCAATGCTGGGTACTTTCAACTCCGCTAACTCCTATAAGACTCACAACCGCCATGTGCATATTATCATCCTATTCTTTGGTTAAAACTCAGAGAATCAAAGTGATTTCTGATGTGGCTCAGTACTGAGAGCTGAGATCTGAACCCATGTCTTCCTGATGCCCAATCCCAGTGCTTCATCCTCTATGTGATGTGCCTCTTATGTGTTAGTTCATCTGTGGATCCGTCCCCCTCTTTTCTTCTGGATAACCATTTCCCCTAGGCAAGGGTCTGTACTTGACTCCATTTTGTATTCCCTATGACACCAGTACAGTGTTTTGTATTTAGTGCACGCTCAGGAATTGTGCCTTAAATCGTCAAGAGATGGAAGAGAAAGAAAGAAAGAATGAAAATTCTTCACCCAAAGTGAATCAGCCTCTCATACCAGTTCATAGGATGGTGATGGGCTGGTGGGACAGATATTTCTGAGGGAGGGGCCTTCCCAGATACCTCTGCACCCATCTGGGAAAGCTGTGTGTGCTGTCTCCACGCTAAAGCACTCATTTCTTAGAAATCACACCTTTTGCTCAGTTGTACATCTCAGCAGGCCGGCAGGGGCACAGAGGGGGGAACATGCATGGCTTCCAATGAGTTGGGAAAATGAGGTTAGGTTTCGATTCAGATAGTTATTTGTGTTTTCTGGGTCTGCACGGTCAATAAATTTTCAATGAGCAGTGATTCTGTTCCTCATCTTTCATTCCTTTATGGGACTTCAGGGAATGAAAGCATAACATCCTGCTTTCCCATAAGTTCCCTGGCTGATACCCTGGCACCAATTAAAGATGTGTCTATGTAATTAATCAAAACCAATTTGGAAGAACTCTGGCGCTGCTCCTCTGATGTGCTGCCTGCTCTACACACAGTAGTTCCTCAGCTGCAGTAATGGAGCCAGGCACATAGGAGCTCTTGATGAACTGACTGCACCAGCCCCAAGTGTTAACTATGTCATCTGACATGACTAATGAGGCTCCCAACTTGATCCGTGGGAGCGCAGCAGTGCTGCTGTCTGGAGGAGGCTTGCTTTATGTAGCCAGCTCAGGCAGAGGCTGCAATGTGCAAGGTCCACACTCCATTATGTCAGCTGGAGTCCTGGAGGCCTCTAGTGTTGAAGCTGAGTGTTCCACGTGGACGGTGATGGAAACTGTGAGCCAGGTTCTGTGCTGGGCACTGGTGGGAATGTGATTCAATTTAAACTTCTAGCTCAGCCTCCTTATTTTATGGACATGGATATCAATACCCATTAAAAGTGTGGGGCTTGCCACAGCCTGAGCTTTGGGGGAAGAAATAAAGGAAATGGGATGGTCCCTACCCTTGAGGAGCTAAACCTTAGATGAGCAGATAAACATGCATGAGGGTAACAACTGGGGCCTGAAGCAGGTCCTCTTATTGAGGGTAAAACCATGGGTTTCCTTTTGTCATTCTGCAAATGTTTGTCAAGGAGGAAGAGAGCCTGTGCCTGAGTAATCTCTGCAATCCCAAGAGCATGGGATTTGGAGTAAACAGATCTGGGTTTGAGTCCCAACTCTACATTGAATTGATGTAATTTTGAGCAAAGCACTTCATTTTTCTGAGCTTTGGTTTCCTCGACTATAACATTAGGACAAGCCAAATGCTGCCCACCCAGTCTACTTCTAGAGTCCTTGTAAGACCCAGCAGAATTAATGAGTGTGAAAGTGTAAGTAAAAGTCTCTGCACATGTTAGTTATTATTCATGTTATTACCCTCTCTAAGGACCCTTGGCTGAAATATCTGGAATATGGATCCACAGATAGCTTTAACTCCTTTCCTCTTCCTGCCCCTTTCAAAATGCATAGAAAGGAAATGGATTGGTCTTGTCTATAATCTCAACAGCTTTTTCAGAGTGTCCATCACATAGAAAGAGGAAGAACTCAGCCATTGTAATTGAATGTCATTCAACACACTGTTTGAGCACCTGTCATATGCCAGACGTTGGCCATGCTGTGTAGGGAATCAGAGTTTGATAACATGTTCCTGGGCCACCTTAAGAAGCTCACTATTTAGTGGTAGAAACAGACATGAACATAAATAACTATTACATGCTACTGAAAAATACAATTGCCATAGGAAAGATACAAATCAAGTGCTGTGGGAGCCAGAGAAAGGAATGATTAATTCTCTAAAAGGAGACTGGGAAAAGTTTCATCAAGGAAGTGGTATTAATTGATGGGCAGGGTTTAGTGCTACAGTTTAGGAAGCATAAGAAGGGGCACTCCAGACTGAGGGAACAGCGGTTGGATTCAAGGCATGGCCATGGGCCCACCCCAGGGGCTCATGTTCTCCGCCTTCCCATTTTTCATTTGTAAATTGTGTTATTGTGCAAACAATACAGTGATAAGAATGGAAACTCCAAAAATAAGAGAAAGAGGAAAGAGAGCCCCCATTCACATGTTACCTGTTTCCACTTCTCCTTGACGCTTCCTGGTCCACAAGCATACTTTTTTTGGCTGCTTTCATCACTGACACAATTACATATTCTATTTTTATTGCTCATCATTGTAGCATACTGCTTTTTCCAATTTGCTAGTTACTGCCAACTCCTGGTGTTCACACAGGTTTGACCCTGTTCCTTAAGACTGAAGGACGCCATGTAAAAGGGATGATCCATAGATAAGATGGTCCTCATTGACAATTGGCATCAGAGTGCAGCAGAAAAGCACTGACTGCTCTGCTATCACATAGATGTAGGGTGGAAGCTCAGCTCCTTTACTTTGAAGCTAGATGGTTCTGGGCAAATCACTTCACCCCTTTGACCTTCATGTCCGTGTCCATCAAACAGAGATGGTATTGGAACCACCCTCATAGGACTGCTGGGAGGATTAAATAAGATACCAAATGCCTAATAAATGGAAGCTCCCCTTCCTGTGCCCTTGTTGGGGCTGACCTAGGGTCCTCTGCTTCAGCTCTGTGTTGTCCATATTGGACCTTCTCCACTCCCCTGGGCCCAGCAGGCCTCCTGGGTGAGCCCACTTAAATTCTGACAGGCATACCAGTCTGCACATGTGTTATCAAGTGGATGACTGCACCATCTTTTCCTTAAGTATTCTCTGACGTAAATGTTGGGTGTTTTCCCATTTTTCACTATTTCTAATAATGGTGCAATGAATATCTTAATGTATATTGCTCTCTGCATCCTTTAAAAAAAGTATTTCTTTAGGAACAATCCCCAGGAATAGGGGATCACTGGGACAGAGGTCAGAAATATTTCAGTGGCTTCTGATGTGTATTTCTAATCATTTTTCAGGTTTGTAGCTGTTATCCTGCCACCAAGTTGAGGGAAAGGACCACTTGGACTACATTATAGGCTCTTGGGATCTGGCCATGAACTCTTGTTCCTGCTCTGTTTCCCACCACTTTCTCCCTCGGTATGTCTCCCACATTGCAGCCACATGGGACAACTCACTACTTCCCCCACAAAATGATGCTCCCATGCTTTTGTGCCTTCATACTTCCTATTATTCTCCATCACCCCTCCCTGAGAATATCATTCCTTAATGTACCCTCTCACCACAGAGCTAATGTTTTGCAGAACTGAGAAGTTCTATACTATCTTCAAGACCAGCTTTCTCTGTGAACTCATTCCAGTTGTCTTAAGCAGAGGTAGTTATTTTTGCTGTATGTGGTGTCTGGAGGGGCCCTTAGCATCCAAATGCTTACCAAGAAACAATCATTCTCTAACCCCTAATGCACACAAATCCGTGTGATTCTTGTCCCTCTCCCCCTCCCTCCCTCTCTCATCAGGCAATTACCAAGTTATGCCAATTCATATCCAAATCATAATTTTGCATCCACCTATCTCTCTCTCATTGCCATCACCATAGGCCAGGATTCCTGTAATAGTCTCCTGAAAAAAAAACCAGTAATATGTACATGGTACAAAAGGCAAATTTTCTGTAAGGCTTATAATAAAACACTGTAGATTTCTCCCTATCTCTCCCCATGCCAAGTCCTGCTTCTCAGAGACAACTAGCCACTTTCACTCTCTCAGCTGTTTCTTTTGGTGTTTACTTCTCTATTCCAAATAATATACTTATACCTTTCTTTGTTGATTTTTAAGCTCAGACTTTATCTACTGACTTTGAACAATGGAAGATTTCACTAACACCACTTCCCAGCCCCATCCTCCAATATAATTATATCAGGATTTTTGGTTAAATAATTTATGTTGTATTTACATATTATGACCAGGAGTACCAGTAAAAATATTTGCCCTCTGAATTGCCAGCTTCCCCTCTAGGACTGCTGTGTCTCCTGGTGAGGTCTAAGCCTGCTGGGGGAAGGTGGAACACTTAGGTACAGGGGCTGATATGTGGGAGATGGGGCAGGCTGCCATTGGCTGGTGGCCTGGTATCTCTGGATGGTTCCCATGTAGGGCTCCCTGAGCCCAGGTAGGTGTAGCAAGCAGACTGAGGTGAGCTTTCTAGGGGAGCCAAAGCAGTACCCAGGAGGGCTTGAAGGTGGCTGATTGGCACAGGCACTAAAGAATCCAAAGAGGTGCTGGCCTTTCCAGTAGGGTTCTGGAGCCCCTGGCTCTGCCAGGCATTGTCTCTTTAGTTGCTATATCCTGGGAAGGTTCAGGGAGTTCTAAGATGGGGGACAAGGGCAACTGGAACAGTGGCCTTGGGGTACTCAGGGAGCTTGCAGTAGCTACTGTTTATTAACTAGTATAGAAAAATGGCAACACTTTAACAACTTATGAAGTCGAGTACAACCAATACAGTTCTGTTGGCCCTGATTATGACCATGTAAATTTTATTTATAGCCAAGCTGTGTAGGGCCTTGTGATTACATTTCCATTTTTGCTAAGATTTTAGTTTTTCCCTAGAATTAATAATTGCCTTGTTGTTTTCCTTTGCTTAGTTTCAATATACCCACCACTCCCAGACTCTCTGACAGAACAATATGATGACCAAATCCATGAAGTAATTTCTCCCTTCCAGCTATATCCCAGGCACTGTGCTAGGTACTGGGGACTCAACAGTGAACCAGACAGACATGGTACCTGCTTTCACTAAGTTTAGGGTCTAGCCAGGGACTAGATATAAATAATTATAACTGTTTTAAGTGTCACAACAGGAGAAGTATGGGTTCTGTGGAAACACCTCATCCAGCTAGAGTGACAGGAAAGATTTCAGACCCAAGGGATGGATGGAAACTATTCATTCAGACAACCTACATTTACAGAGTGCTTCTTATATGCCAGGCACTGCTCTAAATGCTGAGAACACAGCACTGAAAAACACAGGCAAGCCCCTGCATTCCTAGAGCTTATATACTAGCGAGGGGAGACAGATAATAAACACAAAAGATAATTTTCAATTGAAACGAGGACTATAAGATAAACAGAGTGGCTTAATGGGGAATAGCTAGGGCTGGAGATGTGGGGGATATTGCTATTTTAGGCAGATTGGCAAGGTCATTGGAGGTCTCTGAGAAGGTAACATCTGACTTGCTATCTGAGGGATGAGAATAGCTAGCTATGTGAAGAGTAAAGGAAGGTGTGTTTCAGGCAGAGGGAATGGTATATACAAGATCTGAAGAGGAGCAAAGCCATGGTTTCATAGCAGGATTGAAAGTAATTGCATGTGGCTGGAACATAAAGGGCAGGGGGCAGTTGCTAGAGTCAAAGCAATGGATGTAAGCTATAGAGTGCTGAGTTATCTGTCTGTTGTAAGATACATTCCCACTCTCTTTGGTCTTGGTAGTATTACAGGAAGTGTGGAGACTTGCAATTTACATTTCTGTAGACTCCCTTGCCACAGAGGGGGTAGGCAGGGACCTGAAAGGTGTGTGGAGGGAAGAAGCTATTTGTTCCGTCCCACTTCTTGACGGCACCCCCAGCAGCAGCAGCATCAAGCTCAGGCTCTTGGGGTCCTTCTCAGCAGCAGCACCCTTAATAGATCAGTACCTACTGTGGGCTGGCTCCACTCACACTGGCAGAACCTTCCTGATCTCCCTTATTCTCTTCTAACCCTTCTAAGCCCTTTGTTCCTTGGGCTCCTCCCATGTGCCCAACATCTCCATCAACAATTGCTTGCTTTAAATCCCTTCCTGCTTGAAATGATGTAGAGTGGTGTGGTCCCATAGAATGTTCTGATAATAGAAATGTCCAATTCTGCTGACCAATACAGTCTTTAGCCACATATGGTTATTGAGCTCTTGAAATGTGGCCAGTGTGACCGAGGAACTGATTTTTATGTTTAATTTTAATAATTTAAATGTAAATAGCCACATATGGTTAATGGTTACTCTATTAGACAGCACAGATCTAGAATGGCATGCTTTTCTGATGGGACATTGGCTGATACAGTAAGCGGTTCTGGGTAACTGACCCACAGAGATGAGACTCTGGGATCATTTTATGACCTGCTTGGACACTTGGGCCCCTGGTGGAACTCCTCTCCCAGTAACAAGTAATCCATGGCATGTAATAGCAAAAGAATACTTAAGCTATCACCTCTGAATACCTGGGATGATATGCTTATTGAAAGCAAGTCTTTGGTAGACCAAATTACTGCTGAAATGGACTGTTATGGTGGGAATTATTTGACTACAAGAATTCTGAGATACGTTGGCTTCTTCTGACTGCACTGGAGGACTTATGGAAAGAAAATTACAAGATCAGAGTTCTTAACTTTCAGTTCTAGGCACATTCAGAGTACTTGGGAGCTCTAAAATAATTTTTTTAACCTATTATAGCTTCACTTGAGTTGTGGGTAGGAGGTGGAGAAAGAGGAGATGCTTTCCTGAACCCCATCCTGAAGGATGAGGAGGGGTTTCCCAAGCATGGATGGCATTGGGGGTGGTATATTCAGGACTAATGTATTGAAAACCAGAATTATAATGTTAGTAGAACTCCCAGGTTACCTAGATTTCGAAAGTTAAGGCATGAATGGGAAGGAATGGGATGCCGAAACTTGGAATGGAGACATTTGGTTTGACTCAAATAGAAGAATCTGGGATGCCTAAATCCTTGAGATCCAGAAAAATTTAAAAAGAAGCTTATGGGTCTCTTTTCCATTTATTTGATTTCTTGAGGAAGCATGAGAATATGATCAAGTTTATTTATAAACTCAATCCTTGAATCAGGTGTGTGTGTGTATGTGTGTGTGTGTGTGTGTGTGTGTGTGTGTGTGGAGAAAGAGTGAGCAGAAAGAGAGAGCACACATGTATGTACATAAAGGCACCTATACTAAGACCATTCAGGACCCCTGTGTTTGAAGACAAAATGTAAAAATTCAGAGCTCTTTCCAAGTCCAATGAATCTAAGTTTCCTATCTCCTCCAAATCACTCTGACTTTATGTCCAGCCCTGTCCATTAGTATACTAGTCAGGCAGGGTCTATTTGGAAACACAAAATTCCCAATCATAAATCTGTCAGCCTTAGAATCATTCACAGCCTTTTGCCAAGTCCAATTCCAGTCCTCCTCTTGGGAGCCTACATTTCCCTCTCCCCATTTGTTCTGCACTTTTATTGTTTGTTTATTGAAATGCTCCACTTGCTGGAAGTTTCCCAAGGAAGTCAGTCATCATGCTATCTTGCTGTGGTTGGAATTCTGGGGATGAAGAGGGAGAGAGGCTGAGTGATTCTGTGGTGCTATATGGAGATCCATACAACACTCAGGACAACTTCCTTACAAACTGCAGAACTCCCCTTCATTGATAAGACTTCAGTGCAGTGATAATCATTCAACACTCTACTCATCGGAGGGTAGAGCAATGACTAAGGAGAGGCTTGCTCACATCTCACGGTTTTATAATCTAGAGATAAAGATAGAGAAGTAAAAGACAATTACAGTCCAGGGAGATCAATGCAATGATAAAGTAAGTGCAAGGTGCTTCAGGATCACTTGAACTATGGGTAGGAGGTGGAGAAAGAAGAGATGCTCTCCTGAACCCCATCCTGAAGGACAAGGAGGGGTTTCCCAAGCCCAGGAAGCAGTGGGTTGGCATTGACCCTGGCAGAGGATGTAGCATGTGCAAAGGCTTGGAAGGGAGAGACAGTATGGTCTGTTGAGGAGCAGCAGGTCATTCCAAGTGACCAGAGACATGAATTTGAAGGGGAAGTCATGAAAGGTGAGGCTACAGAGGCAAGGGGGGCTACCTGTTCTGAAATAGTTTAAAGTGTGTAAATGAGATGGTCAGCTTTCTCTGTCAGAAATGTCATTCTGGAGGATGACATGGGCAAAGGGACCAGTTAAGAGGCCACTGCATTACTCCAAGAGATGTTGGAGACCTGAAATAGAGTGGTGGTAGTGGGAAGAGGGAAGCATGTAACAATTTCAGGGTTAAATAAAAGGTAGAATTGGCACACCTTATTAACCTATTAGACATGAGGAGTAAGGGGGAAGGAAAGGTGAAGGTGAGCTCAGGTTTTTGGCCTGGCTAACAGGATGTACTCATCAGTGTGAACTAATGAGAGGTTCAAGCAAGTGCTCTAGGAACTGAGATTAGAGAGACTGCTGTGGGGAAGGATGTGGGAGTGTGGCCAGTGAGAGAGTCTCTGCCTTTAGAGAGGAGGTAAAATAAGAAGATTAAGAGAGAAAGAAGGGTCAGTGGAAGGATATGGGGCTTTGGCATCAGATATGTGGGTTCAAGTCCCTGCTTTGTCACTAACTTGCTGTGTGATTCTAACCAAGTTCTTATCCTCTGAGCCTCAGTATCATCATCCCTAAAAATGAGGATAAGGCTAATTTCTGCCTCTACTGGGAACACTTAATTTGTGAAAGTGTGAGCACTGGACCTATTACCGCCTTCAAGTGCATATGGACTCACCCTCTATCATCAGTCGGCAAACTATTATTGAGTATTTAAGAATACAGCCACCACCTAAGTTTATCCAACTTCACTCAATTTGACAGGCATTTTGCACAGCCATCTAATTAATCTTTACCTCTATAAAATGGGTATTATATTATCATCCCCACTGTACAGGTGAGGAAAATGATATTCAGAGAGGTAAGGAGCTCTGCCTAAGATCACTCTGCAAGTAAGTGGTAGAGCTGGGGTGGGACCTGTTTCTGAGAAAGCTATAGTCCCATGTGCTGTGGAAATGTAAGGGAGATAGAAGATGATTCCTGCCTATCAAGCTCCCATCCTATGTTTAGCACTCAAAGGCCAAAAAGTGAGATCTACTCTTGGTGTGGATGGGTTGCTTGTCTTAGCCCATCAAACCCTAAGGTAGGGAAGGTGGGATTACCTTTAGTGCCCTCTAGGGGCAAGAGCCTCCTGACACCAAGGGAGAACTACTGGATATGGGCAACTGTCCTTAATAAGGGTTAGGATCTGGCAAATTAATACATGCCTTCACAGCTTTAGAACATTAAGTATGACCTGCATCCTCCCCTAGTAGGGTTGTTAGAGAGAGACTCCTATCATCAAACGCAGGGATGGACAAAATGACAGCTAAGATCCATTCCTTTGTTGAAGCATCTACCTGAGAGGTACCAGGAAGGCTCTTTTTTGAATCTACAAAAAATATGGTGGGAAGGAATACAATCAATTCAGATGCATATTTCTGAGCATTTTGCATTCACCAAGTCCTGTCCAGGACATGGTTATACAAAGAACATACATGGTCCCTGTCATCTAAGCTCAGTCTACTAAGAAGGCTCTATATGAGACCATGTAATTAAAAGAAGGTAACTGTGACCAGGGTTTAACAAGGAACCTCAAGCAAGAAAAGATGATGTGTGACTGGAGCCATTAAGGACATTGAATGTAGCCTTGAGATGAGATTTGTAGAGTGCTTCAGCTTTGGACAGGTGGAAATGGATAGGGAGGAAGGAAGACACAGTGAAGCAAGAAAACTCCATGTCTGCTGAGAAAAACAAGTATCATTCTGGCTGGAGTGTGTGGTGTTTATAGTGAGAAATAAGCTTAGAAAAAGCATTTGGGGTCATCCTGGGAAAGGTCCAACATGCCAGGGCAGATGAATTGGTAGGAAATGAGAAGCCAATGAAGGCTTTTGATCAGAAACATAACAGACATGCTTTATAGTATGGTAGAAGCAGAGTTGATGTGGGAAAAGATGGGAAGTGGGTAGATCAGTTTGAAAACTTAGGGGATCCCTTTTCCTTGATCACCTAGTGAAAGCACTGCTTTCTGAAGT
Organism: Smutsia gigantea; assembly: GCA_032199065.1. NCBI lineage: Eukaryota > Metazoa > Chordata > Mammalia > Pholidota > Manidae > Smutsia > Smutsia gigantea. Next base: position 31,524 of record JAVSCE010001162.1, read on the forward strand.
AGAGCCTGTGTCTGGCATACTATGGAAAGGCTGCTTCAGTGGCCTGGAAAGAAACACACCTTATTCTGAGGGTTCCCTCCTGTTAATGAGGCTCACACATGTCATGGTGTACACAGCAGAGGTGCTGACAGAGCCAGAGGACCAGGATCAGTAACACAGGAGAGGAGTTAAGACTACCAGAACTGGGCTGCAGAGGATCACCACTGAAGACAGGAGGCCCCAAAGGAGCCAAAGGAAGTCTCTTCTCAGCCAGCTGTGAGGAGATCAGATAAGGAATTCCAGGCTGTGGGAAGCTTGAAGGCCTTAGATTCTTGGAAGTGCAGTGCAGTCCCAGGATGTGAGAACCAAGGCAGTTTCTGAAGGATCCAGTAACCCCCTTAGTGAGAAAATGGGCCAATTCTGCATGATTAGTGGGAACATATTGGTCTTCTGGCTTTGGATTTGGAAATGGGGTTTGCACTGCATTTCCTCCACGCTGTCACTGGACGCAGAGAACTCCTGCCCCCAGCTGCCTTTGGGCCATGGATAAGCCCTTTTCTGAGTCCTCTCAATTTCTTTCTACTTGATTCATCACCCGTTTGAGGTTCTGAGAGTCAGTGCTGGCTTCTCTTCGACAAGCTGTGGCCAGACCTATACATGTCTCCTGCACTTTGAGACTAGCACTCCTGGCACATTCCTTCTGGATGAACATTGCAAGGTTTTATGAAGAGTAAGACGGCCTCATGAAGTTATCACTCCTTATGTAACAAACCTGGCAGGTAAAATAAATGAGTGATGGGGACTGGGTTTGAGGGAAAGTCGCAGTCCTCCAACAGATGTACTTGTTTCTTCACATCCACAAATACGCTATTCCCAATTTGAGGGGAATATCTGGCTCTTGTGGTCTAGCCTCCATTTCCCCACTTTTTAAAGAGATACAGGTATTAAGAAATATTTCTCTTTAAAGAAAAACAAGAGTGCAAATTTGATGACAAAGGATGTAGTGGAGACTAGCAAGGTTCCAAACATGTATGACATCTAACAAGGACAAACAACATTTAGCTCATATGAGAGTAAGAACCTAGTGTGGCCAGATCTTCTGATTATGTGGTTGAAACTGGAGCCCACGATCTTATGTGAAATCTTCCAATATTAAAATGTTGGCTCATTTCCCTCCTTTTCCCAACTGTGCCTCCACGCTCTTCCCACCACCCCAGTCTCCCCAGCCCCCATTCTCCCGTCTTCTCTGTGTGTAATGCATGTCTTCCCTTTCTCTGGTAATCTCTTCAGCAATTTCTCAAGACTTAGATAAACTATACTCCCATCTGATGGCTACCCTTCTCTCTGCAAGATGAGGTGCTCTTTGTTCTTTCTACGCTCCTACGGTGCCTTGAACATACTTCAACCAGCCCTTTTACCACACTGCCCTGGAACTGCTGCTTTTCGTGGCTGCTGTTTACTAGCCTGAGAACTCCCTCAGGGCAGGGACTTTCTAGTTGCCACCTGAGAACCTAGGCTAGGAGGGTGAGATATATGCCAAGAAAATAAAAATAGTTTAATCAAAGGGGAAAATAAAATTCGAACAAGCCAGAGAGCCAGTGGTGACCGAAGGTGATAAAGAGAAGATGAACCTAGGAGTCAGGGTTTGGAATCAAGATGACTAAAACATTCCCTGGTTGGGAAGTGGAATGGTTTAAGAAAGAAGCTATGGATAAGGTAAGGGTATTTGGAGCCTGTTTTTATAGGGTGCTGAGAGTATGACAGAGACAGAGTTGTATTGCACTGTCTTAATATCTTAGTACTGGGTTCCACTATTAGCTGGACAATCTGATGAGTTTTCCTTGCCCACTTCAAGGATTCATTCTCAGTAAACCTCCTATTGAGTATCTACAGGCAGCTAGGGAGCAGCAGAAGCAGGATTAGAACCAGGTCTCTTAAAAGCCCACTCCTTTTCCATTGTAGGAAATTGGGAGAAGACAGCAATGACCTTATGGTGATGGAGGAATTTATGTGTGTCAGAATGGTTAAGCTGCAACTATATGGTTCTAGGTTTAAGTTGGTTAAAAAAGACAGTTGCTTGGGACTTGGGAAGCAGAAGTAAATTAGCAGCCATCGCTCTCTGAAGTTGCAGGGCGTTAGTTATAGTAACCACAGACATGCAAGTGCCAGCAGGTTCCAGCTTGTCTTCATTTTCCTCCACTCCACATCCAGTTCTTCCCAACTGCTGACTCTGTTGGCCAATAGTAGCTCCAAGCCTACCACCAGACATTTGGCTGTGGACCCACGGCATTCTCCAATAGACTTCTCCATTAGCTCCCTCTTCATAGCCCCTGTGGCACTGACTGGTTGGTGACTCCACTGATCTCTGCCAGCCTCCACTTTCAGAGCTGCACTGCCCAGCTCCTCCCACAAAGTGTATAAAGTCTAATTCCTATAATAAATCCCTGATCCCATAACTCATAGTAGTTCTGCTTCCTTAGTTGAATACTGACTGAAATACTGTGCTTTCCGAAGGATGACGATAATTGAGTGGATAGGAGAACAGACGAAGGTTAGAAGTCTAGCTTCACCAATATTTCCATAACTCTAGTGCCCCTGCATTCAATACTTCAGTAAATATTTGTTGGGTTGAATTTTTAGGTTGCTTCTACTTCTTCATTGGTATAGCTGTCACTGCAAAAATTAGCTTCTGGGAAAGAGATTTTTTTTGTTTTTGCTTTTGTTTCTTTTCTTAGGATCAATACAAGAGTATGGAGTCCTTTACGGCTCAGGCTCTGAGGTTTTGACCCAGGACGGTGTCTGTTGTGCTGGCTACATGTGTTCTTCATCTCCTGGGATATAACAAATTTTCCCCTGGCTTCAATTTTCCTCTCTCTCTCTCACCTTTTGTCCCTTACAAAAACAGAAAAACCTCACTCTTGTGCATTTTCTCCAAAGAAAGTATTTCACACTCTAATCAGATCGCAAAAAAAGATATATTAAGTTACCCTTATGGGAATGCTCCTCTGGACAGGCTGAGTTGGAAGTGAGAGAAACAAAGACATCTGGAATTGGAGGTTCTGCTCACTTGGGCTGGATGGACAGCAATCAACTCTGAACCACTTAATTGCAGGGGAATTTCCTCCTTGCTACTTAGACCATTCAGCAGTTGTTGGGAGAAGACATGTTACATGCTCACTTTGCCTCCTGGAAAGTTGGGTTAAATCTTGTTTCAATTAGACAATCATTTATGGAATGTCCTAAGCTAGTTCCTATGCTAGTTGCTGGAGATACGGCCCTTGAGGCATTTGCCGCCAAAGAGGGAGGGAAACACAATGAGTTATAGCACAGTCGGACTGTAGTAAGTACCAGAAAAGAGGTGGAAACAAAGCACTATGGAACAGAGAGGGAGCAATTACACCTGATAAGGGAGTAGTAGGGTGGGAGAAGTGCTAAGGAATGTCTAGGCAGAGGGAGCTGATGGTTTTAAGCACTAGCTGGGTTTCATGGAGGAAGGTGACCCAGGGGAGAGAGCTAGCAGTTACTCACTGGTCACTGGGCTAGGTGCTGTGCATTCATTATCACATTAAATCTCCCTCAAAACTCATCTTGAGGAAACTGAGGTACAAAGAAGTGAAGTAATTTGTTCAAGAACTTGAAAGAGGTAGAACTGGAATTCAAACCCACAACTTTTTGACTTCCAAGGATATGCCCTCCTTGCTTCCATCTGTGCTTAGAGAATTACTTTCAAAAGACATTTGAGATGGATTATAAAGAATGAGGATTTTGACAGGCTTCGAAAGGCAAGAGGTGGAAGAAGGAATGGGGTAAAAGCATTCCAGACAGAAGAATGGCAGAATGTTAGGGCAGGATGTAAAGGTGCAAGGCCTCTCTGGGGAACCTTAGGCAGTCTGGGGTGACCCTGGGAAAACAAGGCCACATGCCCCCACCACTGTCTTCTCAGGTTCAACACACCATTCAATAATTCTCAACAGTGCTGGGGATTAAGAACTCAAAAACCTCACTCCTTGCTGTCCAGGAGTCGCCAATCTAATTAGAGTCTGGTGAGATAAGTGCCATCACCACTGACTGCCTTATACACTTCAACTCAGGATGTCTGTGCATATGTGCATGTGCACATGTGCATACTCACAGGCATTATTTGGACCATTTCCTTCCCACAACCATTTCTCAACACACATATTCCCCAGACCCTCCATAAGCGTATATTCCTTTATTACCTCAGCCTTTAGCAAGGCTTGGATTTTAACTGCTAGCCTTGACATGGTTAAGTTTATAGCACATAGCATCTCAACAACTGCCCTTTCAACCCAAGAAAGACCTGGCTTGGTCTTCTACTAGTGTACTTAGAAAATAATCCTAGGGTTGCAACAAAAAGATCTTCATTGGAACTGACAAGAAAGCAAACAACTTTTACCATTTCTCTGCAGACTTCACAAGTGCTCAACACTTCTTGAAAGAGAATATGCTTCCAAGTCTTTCATTCAGCTGGCTGGAGCAGTTTTTAAAAAATGCATTCCATCTCTGGCAAATCACAGCAGAACGTCATAAACAGCTGGAAACTCTCTGAGGTGAAGACAAGTTGGATATTATGTTTGGATTTATAGTCCCCTCCTCCATGATAGCTGATTTCCATTTCTGACAGGATTATTATTTCCATCTTATGAAGTATTTTGGATCTCACCTTGGATAATTACTGATTATCATCAGCCCCTCACCTGGGGCACCTTAGCACTTGAGTGAACCTAAAAAAAATTTTTTTCCTAAAAATGAACGAGGGAAAATTCAGTGTGTGAGATTATGTGTTTATTTCTATTTTCATTTTCAATTCTCTTTAGCTTTTTAATGATCAAGTCATTAATCAGTGTCAAATCACTGTCCAGAGAACGGATAGTATTTTTGCCACTTGGGTTCCAATGTGGATTAAATAGCAATAACTTGGGTTGTTAGACTCGGTGCTCTCTTGTGAGGTACTGTGGTAATCACAGATCTCAAAACTTTTAGGGTACAGACAAAATCTGAGTGATAGTTTCTTCCTGTCTTTCTCTCCAGTCACTTGCCCTCAGAATCTTGCCACATTAGAAGAAAGCCGAGGCCACATGGGATGCCACATACAGATGTTTCTGCTGATAATCCCACTGAAGATTCCAGGCTATAGCTAACATTAACTGCTAGTCATATGAATACATAAGCCCTCAGATGTTTCCAGATCTTAGCCTTCAAGCTGCCCCAGCTGACACCCAAAGGAGTAGAGATGAGCTGTCCCCACTAAGCCCTACCCAAATTGGAGATTCATGAGCAAAATAAATTGTTTAAGCAATGGTTTGTTATTCAACTATGTTAACCAGAACTCAGTAATATCTGTGTTCTTGAGAAGAGTTTTCTGGTGATATTTGACTTTGGATTAATTATTTTTCTCCCCAGACCTTGGTTTCCTCAGTTGTAAAATGGAACAATAACTAAGTCATAGGAATATTGTGGAATTTAAATGATAATGCATACGAAGTATTCTTTTTATAATGGGACTTCCTTAAATGCTACCTAGTATTATTTCAATGTACTTCTATCAAGTTGTTCTGGATTTACTGCTTTTGCACAAACTTCCTTTCAGGGTTTTATATGTGTGTGTTATATATACTGACATATACAACCTAATTTTGTATATACACAGGCAGGTACACTGCAACATTTTAGCTTCCACATTGCTCTCGGACCACCTGCTCTGCGAGAAGCCAGCCACCATGTTGTGAGGATGGCCAAGCAGTGTTATAGGGAGTCCACGTAGTGAGAAATAGACCTCTTGCCTCACTAACTTGCCAACCATGCGAATGAGCTACTTGGAGGATCAGCCCCAGGCAGCCTTGATTATTCAACTATTCAGATGACTGCAGCCCCAGCTGAAATCATGACTGCAACTTCTTAGTCATCCCAAGCCAGAACCACCCAGCTAAGCCACTCATGATTCCCAAAGAAACTGCAAAAACCATACGAAATGAAATAAATATATATTGTTTTAAGGAACTGAGGTTTGGGATAATTTATTATGCACTAATAGTTAACTAATAGGTATATCAACATGGGAAGGTGTGTAGGGGAGAAGCTGATCCAAGGTTGAGGGCTGTTTTAGAATCTATGTGGAAGGGCACTGGTGGCTGAATGGACTTGAAAGAGCTGGTAAGACCCGAGCTTGAAATAAATGATCGCGGTTTCCAGGGTGGAAAGGGAAGAAAGCCAAAGGAGGGAAATACTTGGAACTGGGACACTGTAAACTGCAGTTCACTGAAGTTGAAGTTGAAGAGCAGGTTTGGTGAAGGTAAAGGAGTAAGATATCTGGAATAAAAGTTTTGTTTAGAACATGGAACACCTTGGTTACTGATACTAGAGGTGGAACAGTTCTGGGGAACAAAGTGCAGGACATAGTCACAGAAGTGGGTAGTCAAATGGCAGTGCTTGGGAAAGGTTTTTATACCTTTCTGGTGAGTATAAGGGCAGAGTGGACAATGGAGCAATCTAAGCTGATGACAGCAGACTGTTGAACTCTCCATAAGATCCCTTTATCTCTAGAATGATGGCAGGAAGGTGGAATGGAGTTTGTATGTCTTGATAAAAGCCTCAGTGCAGGGCTAGTTGGTCTGGAAGTTGCAGTGACAAGTTAGAATGCCAGTCTTACTTCTGGTTCAAGATATTGAAGGGAGGGGGAGGGAGAAAAAAGAATTCTACTTGAAAGGGAAGCAGTAAACTTAATAAAACATCAGATGTCAGGCAAGATAAAGTGGTGACAGCAGTGCTCTAGTAAAAATTAGATGTGTAAGGATTTCTTTGCATTTAGCATGGGTTTGCTTGGGAAAAAAAAGCTGAACTTTATTCTGTTGGCAACTGGGAGCCACTGGAAAATGTTATGCAGGCAACTGACATGAGCTTTGAGTTTTAGAAAGCTCACCCTGACAGCAGTGGCGGTATGTGGATGCACGGGCAATGAATGCAGACAGGTTCCTTTGGAGCAAGAGGGTTGGTAAAAAGGTCCATTCCCCACAAGTGACAGGCCTTACCATCAGCCCACCAAAACAATGGGGTCAGTTATTTAGGAAGTATACTATAGAATTTAATCGATGGTGAGGGAGAAGAGTAAAGGCAGTGGTCAGACCTTTCACCTTTTGGAAGCTGTTCTAGATTGTTCAAAGCATTCCTGATCCTCCAATGAGCCTGGATATGTAACTGCTAGCTATCCCCAGTTTACTTCCTTTATTTTTTCCCCCAAATCCACTTATTTTTATCTACTATTTGATATTCTACTTGTATTATTTTGGTCTTGCTATTCCCACTTTTAGTGCTCACCTTGGCTATAACAATGGTAATTAAAACTTCCCAGAAGAATCTAAGGACAGTGTTGTATACAGTGGAAAAAGCAGCAGCCCTTAAGTTAAAAAGGGCTGTTTTCCAGGCCCAGTCCTGCCATGAAATTCAGGTATGACTTCGGTTAACTCATTTGACTTCTTTGGATCTCAGTTTTTTTCATTTAGAAAATCAATCTCTAAGGTCTTAATTCATTTCAATCTACCTACCTGTAATACAACAGGAGCTTAGCAGTTTTCATAATGGTAAAATCTACCTTCTCCAATGTAACACCACAAAATTACACTGGGGAATGGCAGGCATCTTGAAGAATTTTGTTTCTAGAAACTTGCTTATGTGAGAGCAAGAGAGACTCCATTTTCAAAAGGGGACATCTTGAGAGACTCCATTTTCAAAAGGGGCCATCTTAAGAAAGAAGCCTCAACCCCGACCTAGTTCTAAGAAAACTTTGTTCCAGTTACTGGAAAAACCACCCATTGTTCCAGTGACCCTCACCCCAGATAAAATTTAATCTGGTGAGGGAGAAGAGTACAGGCAGTGGTCAGACCTTTCACCTTTCGGAAGCTGTTCTAGATTGTTCAAAGCATTCCCTAGCAACGACCACAGGGAGGACCTCAAGGTCCAGACACTCAAGGTCCAGATGCACCTGCTCCTTAAAGATAACATACTTTACATGTTACCTCAGCTGGCAGCTAAGCGCCAGCCGGACTCAACCAATAAAGAATGTACAAGACACCCTTACTTTAAATCATCCAATCAGCATATGCCACGTTGGAGTTCCCCTCTTCCTGCACCTTGTAATGCATAAAAACCTTGCCTACCCTGGACTCGGGGCTCTCACTTTGGAACTGCTGCGTCAGTGACAGGGGTGACCCAGAGCTCGAGCTTGAAATAAACGACCCTTGTGTGTTGGAATCGGAATCGGCTCCTTGGTGGTCTTTCGGGGACTCGCGACTTGGGCACAACGCTTACCATGCTTAGTCAACAAAAGAATACTATTTGGGACAGGTATTGTACTCCAATACATTTTCCCAGACTAGAGGTAGTTATATCTGGTGGCATAGTAAGTCTTAGTTTTTCTTCCTTGGAAGTTAAGAGGAGGGTGGCTCTCACTTTATTTACCACACATTTCCTGTAGTTAAATTTTCTTTACTTGAAATCATGGCTCTACTACTTAGTAGCTTGCTACTTTGGGAACACTACTTAACCTCTCTGTGCCTTACTTTCTTCATCCATAAAATGGGGAGAATAGTGTATCTCATAAGGCTACTGTGGAGACAAACAAGTTACTGTATATAACATCATCTGGAACAAAAAGTCTTGGGTAACTATGAGCTATTACTCTTATGTGCTAGGCACTAGAGTGCACAGATCTGATCCCTCTCCTTAAAAAGCTCATTGTCTGGTTGTGAAGATTTTCAAACAAATGATCATAACTCAATGTTCTGAGATATGTAACAAGATGGGTAGTAAGTGGTGTAGGAGCAGAGTCAGGAATGCCTGTCTCATCCTAGAGGGAGAAATAGTGGGTGAATTCTTCAGGGTGACGTTTGAGTCTGATCCTTAAGGAAGAGAATTTAACATAGGGAACATTTGGGGATATGGAGCAGTTGGAGGCAGCATGGAGAAGGCTGTTGCTGGCTGCAGAATACAAATACGGCTAGGAGGAAAGGGAGGACGTGTGGTAGATTACAGGTGGTAGTTGATGCCAGAGCAACATCACTTAAGAGTTTGTTAGAAATTTAGATCTTAGGCCCTACCCAGAACTACTCAATCAGAATTGCATTTTAAAAAGATCTCAGGCAGTTCCTATTTTTTTTTAAATTTATTTTGGTATCATTAATCTACAATTACATGTGCAATATTATGGTTATTAAATTACCCCCTTCATCAGGTCCCCCCCACCAACCCATTACAGTCACTGTCCATCAGCACAGTGAGATGCCACAGAATCACTACCTGTCTTCTCTGAGTTGTACAGCCCTCCCCGTGCCCCCCCAACATTACATCTACCAATCGTAATGCCCCTTTTTACCCCTTATCCCTCCCTTCCCACCCATCTTCCACAGTCCCTTTCCCTTTGGTAACTATTAGTCCATTCTTGGGTTCTGTGAGTCTGCTGCTGTTTTGGTCCTTCAGTTTTTTTCTTTGTTATTATACTCCACATATGAGTGAAATCATTTGATACTTGTGTCTTTTTTGGCTTGGCTTATTTCACTGAGCATAATACCCTCTAGCTCCATCCATGTTTTGCAAATGGTAGGATCTGTTTTCTTCTTATGGCTGAATAATATTCCATGGTGTATATGTACCACATCTTCTTTATTCATTCATCTACTGATGGACACTCAGGTTGCTTCTATTTCTTGGCTATTGTAAATAGTGCTGTGATAAACATAGGGGTGCATATGTCTTTTTCAAACTGGGCTGCTGCAGTCTTAGGGTAAATTCCTAGGAGTGGAATTCCTGGGTCAAATGGTATTTCTATTTTGAGTTTTTTGAGGAACCTCCATACTGCTTTCCACAATGGTTGAACTAATTTGCAGTCCCACCAGCAGTGTAGGAGGGTTCCCTTTTCTCCACATCCTCGCCAACATTTGTTGTTGTTTGTGTTTTGGATGTTGGCCATCCTCACTGGTGTGAGGTTATATCTCATTGTGGTTTTAATCTGCATTTCTCTGATGATTAGCGATGTGGAGCATCTTTTCATGTGCCTGTTGGCCATCTGAATTTCTTCTTTGGAGAAGTGTCTATTCATGTCCTCTGCCCATTTCTTAATTGGATTATTTGCTTTTTGTTTGTTGAGGTGCGTGAGTTCTTTATATATTTTGGATGTCAACCCCTTATCGGATAGGTCATTTCTGAATATATTCTCCCATACTGTAGGATGTCTTTTTGTTCTACTGATGGTGTCCTTTGCTGTACAGAAGCTTTTCAGCTTGATATAGTCCCACTTGTTCATTTTTGCTTTTGTTTCCCTTGCATGGGGAGATATGTTCATGGACAAGTTGCTCATCTTTATGTCCAAGAGATTTTTGCCTATGTTTTTTTCTAAGAGTTTTACGGTTTCATGACTTACATTCAGGTCTTTGATCCACCCTGAGTTTACCTTTGTGTATGGGGCTAGACAGTAGTCCTGTTTCATTTGCTTACATGTAGCTGTCCAGTTTTTCCATCACCAGCTGCTGAAGAGGCTGTCATCTCCCCATTGTATATCCAAGGCTCCTTTATCAAATATTTATTGACTGTATATGTTTGGGTTAACGTTTGGATTTTCTATTCTGCTCCACTGGTCTGTGGGTCTGTTTTTGTGCCAATACCAAATTGTCTTGATTACTATAGCTTTGTAGTAGAGCTTGAAGTCAGGGAGCGTAATTCCCCGTTTTATTCCTCCTTCTCAGGATTGCTTTGGCTATTCGGGGTCCTTTGTGGTTCCATATGAATTTTAGAATTATTTGTTCCAGTTCATTGAAGAAAGCTGTTGGTAGTTTGATAGGGGTTGCATTGAATCTGTAGATTGCTTTAGGTAGTATAGCCATTTTGACAATATTTATTCTTCCTAGCCAAGAGCATGGGATGCATTTCCATTTGTTAGTGTCCTCTTTAATTTCTCTTAGGAGTATCTTGTAGTATTCAGAGTACAGGTCTTTCACTTCCTTCGTTAGGTTTATTCCTAGGTATTTTATCCTTTTTGATGCAATTGTGAATAGAATTATTTTTCTGATATCTCTTTCTGTTAGTTCATTGTTAGTGTATAGGAAAGCAACAGATTTCTGTGTGTTAATTTTGTATCCTGCAACTTTGCTGAATTCAGATATTAGTTCTAGTAGTTTTGGAATGGAGTCTTTAGGGTTTTTTATGTACAGTATCATGTCATCTGCAAATAGTGACAATTTGACTTCTTCTTTACCAATCTGGATGCCTTGTGTGTCTTTGTTTTGTCTGATTGCCGTGGCTAGGACCTCCAGCACTATGTTGAATAATAGTGGAGAGAGTGGGCATCCCTGTCTTGTTCCCGATCTTAGATGAAAAGCTTTCAGCTTCTCGCTGTTAAGTATGATGTTAGCTGTAGGTTTGTCATATATGGCCTTTATGATGTTGAGGTACTTGCCTTCTATACCCATTTTGTTGAGAGTTTTAATCAGGAACGGATGCTGAATTTTGTCAAATGCTTTTTCAGCATCTATGGAGATGATCATGTGGTTTTTGTTCTTCTTTTTGTTGATGTGGTGGATGATGTTGGTGGATTTTCGAATACTGTACCATCCTTGCATCCCTGGGATGAATCCCACTTGATCATGGTGTATGATCCTCTTGATGTATTTTTGAATTTGGTTTGCTAATATTTTGTCGAGTATTTTTGCATCTACGTTCATTAGGGATATTGGTCTGTAATTTTCTTTTTTGGTGAGGTCTTTGCCCGGTTTTGATATTAGAGTGATGCTGGCTTCATAGAATGAGTTTGGAAGTATTCCCTCCTCTTCTATTTTTTGAAAAACTTTAAGGAGAATGGGTGTTATTTCTTCTCTATATGTCTGGTAGAATTCAGAGGTGAATCTGTCTCGTCCAGGGGTTTTGTTCTTGGGTAGGTTTTTGATTACCGATTCAATTTCATTGCTGGTGATTGGTCTGTTTAGTTTTCCTGTTTTTTGCTTGGTCAGTCTTGGAAGGTTGTATTTTTCTAAGAAGTTGTCCATTTCTTCTAGGTTTTCCAGCTTGTTAGCATATAGATTCTCATAGTATTCCCTTATAATTCTTTGTATTTCTGTGGGGTCCGTCGTTATTTTTCCTTTCTCATTTCTGATTCTGTTTATGTGTGTAGATTCTCTTTTTCTCTTAATGAGTCTGGCTAGGGTTTATCTATTTTGTTTATTTTTTCAAAGAACCAGCTCTTGGTTTCATTGATTTTTTCTATTGTTCTATTCTTCTCAATTTTATTTATTTCTTCTCTGATCTTTCTTATGTCCCTCCTCCTGGTGACTTTGGCCCTCATTTGTTCTTCTTTTTCCAATTTCAGTAATTGTGTCTTTAGAGTATTCATTTGGGAATGTTCTTCCTTCTTTAAATAGGCCTGGATTGCAATATACTTTCCTCTTAGAACTGCCTTTGCTGCGTCCCACAGAAGTTGTGGCTTTGTGTTGTTGTTGTCATTAGTCTCCATATATTCTTTGATTTTTGTTTTGATTTGGTCGTTAACCCATTGATTAATTAGGAGAATGTTGTTAAGTCTCCATGTATTTGTGAGCCTTTTTGATTTCTTTCTAAAATTTCTAGTTTAATACCTTTGTGATCTGAGAAGTTGGTTGGTAGGATTTCAATATTTTTGAATTTGTTGAGGTTCTTTTTGTGGTCTAGTATGTGGTCTATTCTGGAGAGTGTTCCATGTGCACTTGAGAAGAATGTGTATCCTGTTGCTTTTGGGTGTAGAGTTCTGTAGATGTCTGTTAGGTCCATCTGTTCTAGTGTGTTGTTCAGTGCCTCTGTGTCTTTACTTATTTTTTGTCCGGTTGATCTGTGCTTTGGAGTGAGTGGTGTGTTGAAGTCTCCTAAAATGAATGCATTGCTCTCTATTTCCTCCTTTAATTCTGTTAGTACTTGTTTCACATATGCTGGTGCTCCTATGTTGGGTGCATATATATTTATAATGGTTATATCTTCTTGTTGGACTGACCCCTTTATCATTATGTAATGTCCTTCTTTATCTCTTGCTACTTCCTTCGTTTTGAAGTCTATTTTGTCTGATACAATATTGCAACACCTGCTTTTTTCTCCTTGTTGTTTGCATGAAATATCTTTTTCCATCCCTTCACTTTTAGTCTGTGTATGTCTTTAGGTTTAAAGTGAGTCTCTTGAAGGCAGCATATAGATGGGTCTTGTTTTTTTATCCATTCAGTGTCTCTATGTCTTTTAACTGGTGCATTCAGTCCATTTACATTTAGGGTGATTATGGATAGGTATGTACTTATTGGCATTGCAGGCTTCGGATTCGTGGTTACCAAAGGTTCAAGGTTAACTTCCCTACTATCTAAAAATCTAACAAGTCACTTAATATGCTATTACAAGACAATCTAAAGGTTCTTTTTTTGTTTGTTTGTTTCCTCCTTTTTCTTCCTACTCCATTCTTCATATATTAGGTATCATATTCTGTACTGTTTGTCTATCCCTTGATTGATTCTCAGGATAGTTAATTTTGCATTTTGTTAGTAATTAGCTGTTCTATTTTCTTTACTGTGGTTTTATTATCTCTGGTGACAGCTATTAAACTGTAGGAACACTTTCATCTATAGCAGTCCCTCCAAAATATACTGTAGAGAAGGTTTGTGGGAGGCAAATTCTCTCAGCTTTTGCTTATCTGGGAATTGTTTAATCCCTCTTTCAAATTTAAATGATAATCTTGCCAGATAAAGTAATCTTGGTTCAAGGCACTTCTGCTTCATTGCATTAAATACATCATGCCACTCTCTTCTGGCCTGTAAGATTTCTGCTGAGAAGTCTGATGATAGCCTGATGGGCTTTCCTTTGTATGTCATCTTATTTCTCGCTGCTTTTAATAGTCTGCCCGTATCCTTGATCTTTGCCATTTTAATTACTGTATGCCTTGCTGTTGTTGTCTTCCTTGGGTCCCTTGTGTTGGGAGATCTGCGCACCTCCATGGCCTGAGAGACTATCTCCTTCCCCAGATTGGGGAACTTTTCAGCAATCACCTCTTCAAAGACACTTTCTATCCCTTTTTCTCTCTCTTCTTCTTCTGGTACCCCTATAATGCGAATATTTTTGTGTTTGGATTGGTCACACAGTTCTCTCAATATTCTTTCATTCTTAGAGATCCTTTTTTCTCTCAGTGCCTCACCTTCTTTGTATTCCTATACTCTAGTTTCTATTTCATTTATCATCTCCTCCACCGTACCCAATTTGCTTTTAATACCGTCCATTGTGTTCTTCAATGATTGGATCTCCGACCGGAATTCATTCCTGAGTTCTTGCATATCTTTCTGTACCTCCATGAGCATGTTAATGATTTTTATTTTGAACTCCCTTTCAAGGAGAGTCATAAGGTCCAAAGCATTTACATCTTTCTCAGGAGTTGTATTCATAATTTTACTCTGGACCAGGTTCCTTTGGCGTTTCATATTTGTGTATGGCGCCCTCTAGTGCCCAGAAGCTCTACTCTCTGGAGCTGCTCAGCCCCTGAAGCAATGCGGGGATTGTCGGGGAGTGGTATTGGTGCCTCAGGGGAGGAAAGGGCTGTTTCCTGGTTCCTGGCTGCTATACCTGTCTCCATTGCCTGAACCAGTGGGCTGAGCACACAGGTGTAAGCCTCTGTGCTTTGCGTTTTTAGTTGCTGTAGATAGATCTTCCCTCTGGCTGGCCTAACACCAGGGAAGGGTTTCCCAGTTTTCAAGCCCGGTGGGGCTGGCCAGGAGAAAGGCGCAGTAGTCTGCCTGTCACAGAAGGGGTTTTTGGAGCTGTGTAGTCAGCCAGGGAGCTGGTGCACCTGAAGATCGTGAAAAGTCCCAATCTGCTGGGCAGAGTTCACCCGGACAATTTTGTCTACCTGTCCTTTCTCCTGAGCAGTAAGCTCTGTGCAATCCTTGCCTCTTTAGTAGCCCTATTGCTAAGGGCTTCTTTGTTAGGAAGTCTCTCAGGCTGCCTGCCTTTCTTTTGTCCCTGAGCAGCTGGCTATGGATCCCTGCTTTCACAAGCAGCTGGAATCTTAGTCTCTCCAGTAATTCTGCCTGTCTTAGCTTTCCAACCCCCTAATTACAAGAGTATCATGTAAACACCATGAAATGTAGGTTTGTGCTCCCTGAGTAGATCTCCAGAGTTAGGTATTCAGCAGTCCCACATCTCCACTCCCTCCCTGCTCCGTTCCTGTTCCTCCTGCAGGTGAGCTGGGGTGGGGAAGGGTTGGATCCCACAGGACCACAGCTTTAGTACGTTACCCTTTGCTGTGAGGGCTGCTCGTCTCCAGGTGTATGCAGTTTGTTGCCGTCCTCTTTTCCGTTGCTCTTTCAAGAGTAGTTATAGTAGCTTTATTTTCATATTATATGTGGTTTTAGGAGGAAGCCTCTGTCTCACCTCTCACACCGCCATCTTTAATCCCTCTCAGGCAGTTCCTATTGAACATGTTTGAGCAGACTCTGGAGCAAAGCTGCTCAGTTCTAAATCCTGGCTTCACCATTTACTTATAGTGTGTTGACTTCAAGCAAGCTATTTAACCTCCAGGGTCTCAGCTTCATTTGTCTACCTGTCCTTTCTCCTGAGCAGTAAGCTCTGTGATAATAGTTTATTAGAGATAATAGTTTCTACCTCATAAAACTGTTTAAAGGACTAAATGAATTACTATACGAAATGCTTAGAACAGTACTTGATACCTAGTAAGCACACAGTTACGCTATAATTGACTCATATATATTTATTAGGGTCAGGGTCAGTTTTATAAGCCCCTTGTCTTTCCGTATCTATTCCAATACCTATTACCTTAACATTTGTTGGGGAGAAAGACACTTGGAAATCAGAACTGGGGTTATAAAGCCCAGCTCTCTTCAATTCTTAGTTTTGTGAAATTGGGTGAGTTCTTGAATACCTGTGTTTTTCTTATTCGTAGTGTGTGTGTGTTCTTAATTAACCTGCTTCACTGAGATGCTGTGAGGCTCAAAAGAATGTACGTTGAAGCACAAAATCTTCTATTAAGGTTCCATTTACCATCATTCCAGAAGTTCTTACATAATTAGCCTGAAAACAGGTGGTGCTGCAACTTATAGGAAACGGAAGAGCAAGCATTGGAAAGGAGAGCCTGGAGATTTGTCTCACTTCATGACTTTCTGAAGGAGCAGGCTTGGATTTCAACAGTAACAATTTCCCTGGACTTCAGAGTATTCTTAGCCAATGGGCAAGTAGTAGTGTTGCCGGGGTTCTTGTTCACAGAGCTGAAGAATGAACTTCGCGAACAGTCAAGGTAGGAGAGCAAGGTACAGGCTTTTATTTAGAGATAGAAAGGACAGAGCTCCTAGCTCACGCCAGGAGGGGACAAGAGAGTCCTGGGTAGTGTGTTGTCTAGGGGGTTTTTATAAGCAGTTGAGAGACAAAGGCTTAGGGATGTACACTGGCTAAGTGGTCCCAAATACTTTTGAAGAAATACTTTCTTCTTAGTTTTCCTGGTTATTTACAAGAACTTTACTGATCTGATTTCCTCCCAGGAGAGCAGCTTCCTGGTCTGGGAGCTTATCACTCAAGGCTGTCTGCTTTACTCCAAAGGTGGCTGAGTCATTGTTTTACTTTAACTATTGGTTTCAAGATGGAATCCTTCCTGTTTTTTTTACTATGTTGTTTTGGGCTTGCAGTAGTTTTGGGCTTGTTTGCTGCATTGCCCAAGTTGCAACAAATCATTTGTTTAGGGCTGGAGGAAGAAAGGCAGCACTTGGGTAAAGTTAGAAAAATAAGCTGGACTCTCCAGCAGGCCAAAGCAAATCTCGCAATGGTTATCTTGTTTTGTTTTTTTAGAGAGGCCCTCACCCTACTCTAAGCCCATGGTCCCTGTCTCAGTAGTAGGAAACTTAAATGCTGTTAATACTTTCTCTCAACCTACTACTCCATTCAATAACATGGCAGTCTAACTCTCACGTTTGTATAGTGGTTCACAATTTAGAGATAACTTTTTTCCTACGCTGTGTATCACAACAACCCCATAGGGTAGAATTAACACCATTTTTCAAGAAAGCTGTTAATATCAGAGAGCATATTAAACACTCCTCGATGTATTTTTACCACATTCAACGTTTCCGAAAGTACTAAATTTAATCACAAAATTTGAACCTTCAACAATATCAGCCACTAGCTTTGATTTAATGGCTGCGAGTAACTATATTCCCTTTTTCTCAACTGTAAAATAGGGGCAACAATACCTTTCTCATACACTTGTCCTGTGATTAAGAACAAAGGTTCAAGGGTGAACCTACCACGTCCCTTTTCCTTCTTGCCTTTGGCAGATACAGCAGGAAAAATCACTATTCTTCCCACTTCACCGTGGAGAAACCCGAAGTCGAGAACGCTCGGGCTCGCGTCCTTGACATGCCACTCCGCAACCCCCAGATCGGGTACGGCTACTGCGACGTCCACTATGTCCGTTCTCGCAGCGTGGCTTATGTGTCCTCGAGTAGCGTCTGGAGAGATTGGAGCCGCTGATAATTGCTCCCAGGAATCTGAGGAATTATCCCAATGCTCAACAGCACTTTCAGGAACGAAGCAGCTTTCCTACCATTTCTAACCTCGCCTAGAGTAAAGTTCGCAGCAAATCCTCAGCTCCAGTTTACGACACCATATTGACCGCTACGTGCGACACACGTAGCAGAGCGCACAGTCGATTGGCTGGGAGACTGCACGGGGAGAGGCGCGCGAAGCCAGAAGGAGGCTACGCGAGAGAAGCCAAGAAAACCACAATCCCAACCTTCCTTGCGCGTACGACAACATACGGAGAGCGACGAGGAGAGAGTGTGGGTTAGGACCACAGCTCCCAGCAACCCCCGCGTCGCGTCTCCTTTCCTTTCAAAATGCGTTGGAAAAGAGGGACAGGGAGGATGGAAGACCTTCTGGTGTCTGTTCTCGGAAAGGCGGGAAAGGCGGACTACACCTCCCGATGGGCGGCGCGCGGCCGCGCCTGCGCTCTGATGTCTGTCGCCATCTTGCCCCTTCTGTGCACCGCAAACAAACCCAATTCCTGGTGTCCCCTAGTCTTGGCGGAGGAGCCTTTTAGATGAGCCCCGAAAGGCCGGGCAGGTGGGTGACTCGCAGACAGGGTGATGGGAAAGGCTGGCAGGTTAGCCAGGCTGGAGAAGCGCCGGGCCAAGCATTCGGAGCCCAGCTTGGGGAGCCCAGCCCCATCCTCCGTTGTCTCCTAACGGGACCGTGGGGTTCCCTGAGGTGGGCTGGTGGAAGGCCTAGTACTGGGATCCCAGGGGGTCCAGCTCTGAGAGCCTCCGGGTGAGTCTCGGTCGTCTGCCTGGCTGTCCGCGCGCCTACTCTTTCTCCGTTGGCCCCTCTGCTGAGGAGGAGCGAGGCTTTGATGCCGGCCGGGGCCTGACACCGGCTACTGGTCAAAGGGCTTGGGTCGTGGGCTTGACATTGGGGTCGGCGCTTAGCTACACGGGTGAGGAGGGTGAGCGGGCAGCTCTTGTTATGGTGCTGCAAGAGAGTGCGTGTTTGAGGAGGGGGCGGGGCGGGCTTGCCTCGTTGACACTTGAGTGGGGGAAGGAGTATTCGAGATCCCGGTTTCTGGACCTAGTTCCGGCAACTGTTGCCCAGGTTCCCAGTGCGTTGTGGCCCCGCGGTAGGGTCCGCTGGCGGGGAACGCGTCGGGATGCCGTGACGTGGTGCTTGATTCGGGCGGTCGCTGGCCGCCTCTGAGATCCTGTCGGAAGGCGGAGTCTGGCTTGGGGAGCGAGCGGATTCCTTTGGCTCGTCCCCTTCTTCCAACTCCCCACCCCTTTCTTTATGTCATCCTGCTAGCAGGGGCGCGCAGTCCAGTTCTTCTTGCTCTGGGTTGGTTCTTAGCTGAGAGGACTATGGGAAGTAGGGGGAGGGGGCTCACCTCCGGGCGTGGAGTTGGAGTTAGCAGCCCCAGCACCTGGAACGGGATATAGCAATCACGGTTGGGTCCCAGACTCCTAGACTAGACAGTGAGTTCGCTCATTCATTCATTCACTCGTCTCAATATTCATTATCTAATTAAATATTTACAGTGGATCTGCTGTGTGCTAAGCAGGTATTATGGAAGCGCCCAGCGCTGTTGCCTTTTTATCTTCTAGGCCAAGGAATAAATCCCAGTACGAAATTAGTTCTTGACATCTTAACTTTTGGTAAATAGTTGTTTAAAGACTACCAAGGTGTAAATTTATTGTGCATTGTTAAGCTTTGAGGAGAAAGCTCTTTATTGGTTCCATTAACCCACATAACATGCTGCGAGCTTTACATGTTTTATCTAGTGTAACTCATAAGTGATAAAGCCGACAAAAGTCAAGTAATTTGCCCAAGGTTACACAGTAGTAGCGCCTACTTATTAAACAGAGTGCCAGCCACTATGATAAGAATTTCCCATATACTGTTTTTTAACCCACGTAACAAACTGGGTAATAATTCTCTTTTTCAGATGTGTAAAGCTTTTGCTCAGGCCAATTTACTCAGGATCGTACAGCCAATAAGTTGAAGGTTGGAACTAGAACCTAGAGGTTTCTGACTCTAAAGCCTGTGCTTTTCTGCTGTCATAGGCTGGAACAGTAAGTGCCCAAGTGGTTTAGTTCTTATGTCAGAAGTTGGAAAGTATGGTGGTGAAATAGGATTGTGAGGTATACTCTTACTGGTTTTACTTCTTAGGATGTGGGTCTCCCGTGGCCTTTTGAATGTATTTTGGTAATTTAATTTTTTGTTTTTTTTTGTTTTGTTTTGTTAGGGAAGACAAGCTCTTTGGGGCTACCAGAAAGAAGCAGCAATGCCTGTTGTGTGGCCAACCCTTTTGGATCTCAGCAGGGATGAATGCAAAAGGATTCTTCGAAAATTGGGTATGATACTTATTTTTTATGTTTATGCCTTTCTAGACTATGTTTCCCTTTCTGTTTGGGTCATGGCTGTTTGCATAATATATTTCATGCTGCATCAGAAATTCTTTAGAGGTATAGTTCCCATCTTATTTATTGTTGTTTGCCCAGCGCCTAGCACAGTACTTTGTACATAGTAGGTGCATGAATCATAATAATGATAATAGCAGCTAAGAGTTCTTGAGGGGTACTGGGCTAGTCTGAATCCTTTACATTCAACATTCATTTAATTCTCACTCAAAAAAGAAAGATAAGTATTTCCCCCTTTTTGTCCCATTTTGCAGATGACAAAACTGAAGCTTAAAACCCAAGGTAATGCCTTGTAGTAAGGGAGTCAGTATTTCAACCCAGGGAATATGATTCCAGTCTCATTTTAGCATACTTTTAACCTTCATGAATGTATGTGTGATTTACATACTGTTTCTGAATTCTGAATTGATGTAAGCTGACTGACTTTCCCAAATTGTGTAATAAGTAATAAAAAACCCTTTATGGTTGTGATGAATTGTTTAGTGTTACTTTTCCTTTAGATCAGCCTTTCTCAACTAGCATTTAGGGAGAGAATTTTCTGTATTCTGTAGTTCAAATGAGGTTCCTTGGTTGAGAAATGCTACCTTAAACTGTAAGGTAGCATTTACCAGTTGTCTCATATACCAGTATAGTCTCAGGCTATCACAGTAGGTGCTCAGTAACTGAAAAAATAATTTGAAAACGAACATTAAATGTTTTGGCAGTGGATATAAATTAGTTGTCTATGATTTTGAAGGGGAAAGTGTGGGCCTTGAATTCAGACATACCTGGGATCTTGGTCCTGTTACTAATGACCTGCATGATTAAGGACAGTTATTAACTCAATGATTAATAATGTCTGCTTCATAAGTTTGTTATGTGGATTAACTGTATATAACAATCTGAGTGTATAGTGTTTTAAAGCAATTGTTTTCAGATATTTATTTGCATAAATTTGTGGGAAATTTCTGTGTGTAAAACTGAATCATAGCTGCTCTTTGCCCTTTTTATTTCCCCTCAGGCCGTTATGAGGATTTCTCCATTTTAAACTACTTAGCATTATATTTTAGCCTCTGGAGAGCTTTTTTTGGTCAATTATTTCTTTGCCTGCCCTTTTTTTTAAATTTACACCAGCACTTTTAGTACTGATTTGAGGATGGTTTTCTGCACATGTACATGCAATTGGTATAACTTGGTAGCTACCATTTATAAAGTTGGATTTGTATTTATTTTATAGCTGAAATAATTGGAGAGGAACAGATCACAACTACAGTACCTTGGATTAGAGTTTCTAGGCTTTGGGGCCTTGAATCAAGAGATTATGTTAAATATAAAAATCATAACCTTTAAGTCTAAATTTATCCTTAATTTTAACTAGAGTTGTTTGAGTATTGCTGCTGGAGAGCTGCTTCTATACAAAAGAAAAGCCTTCCTACAGGGTAATGTCATCTTCAGTGACCCTTCACTTTGGGGGAGGTGAGCCTTGATAGTGATTTGCAGGAAGACTTCCTCCCCACCCGTTGTCTCATTATCATAACAATGAAACCTTTGAATTGCCTTCAAACACTTAGCTCTAGGTCCAAAATTTAGAGAAAGTACTGTATTTTAGAATTAACTGTTGTTTTAAAAATAGTTATAAATCACTTTAATGTAAGATGCTAAGATTTTACTTAAATAGGAAAACAGTGGGATAGAGAATTTTTTTAATGATATACTGAACATACCAGTAATAGATGAGCACTTCCTTTTTTTCCTGCCTCTCCTTGCCCCTTTTTTTTTTTAATGACCATTCCTGAGCTGTAACTCTTAACACTGGGCTTTGTGGGCTACAGTATAATTGAATGGCTCATTTATTTAGATGGAATGGGTTGAGGGCTTTATAAAAATGGTTTAGCAAATCTTTTGTTTTCCGTGGTGTTTGCAATATGTTTATTTCATTATACTTACATGTCATTACAGTTAACACTGTAGTAGAATGGCACCAAAAATAATACCAGAAATTCAACCAAGTTTGGTATTTGTCAGGATCTGAGAATACACATCAAAATGGAAATAACAAACGTGAAGGAGGTTGAGAAGCTAAAGGTTCTTTACCGAGAGTGAATTTCTGGAGAAGGGGAGGAAGTGCCTTGGATTGTATAGCTATGCTGACTGTCTGAGTGCCAGTTTTGTATGACATTGCTACCCCTTACTTATGTTCATGACTTCTTAGTTTTTTTAGTTAGACTTGGAACGTCAAAAATCTGTGTCATGTTTCTTTACTTAATTCAGTTTTTGAAATAGCCTCTTGATCATCAGAAATTCTACAGGCCAAAAGTCACATTTTCTCCAACCACTTCCTCTCTCTGTCCTTTCTATTTCTTTTCATGTAGTGCCATTCTAAGTATCTTGTAAACTGCAAAACCTGATTCCTTTCCTGCCATTTCTTCTACATTCCTTCCACATTCAATCAGTAACTGAGTCCTGTCAAATACAAACTTTTTAGGCTTGGAATTTCAGACTTTTCTTAGTCTGGCTCTAAACTGCTTTTCCATTTTTATCTTTCTCTGTTTTCTTACATGTGTTCCTTGTTGAATTTTAATCACCTTGAGGGTGGGAATTTTGTTTTGTTCATATAAATATTCTTCTTGGTACCTTGTAGTAGTAATGTTCAATTAGTAGTTCAGTTTGAATTAGTGACCAAGTACAGACATATTTTTACTTCCCCTAGTGTAAAACTCTCAAAATAGTTACTGATTGTTCTGGAAGTTTGATGTCCTTATGAAACGTTATCTGCTCTTTTACACTGTCTATTACTTTTGCATATTTGCATTTTTCCCCCCTGCCTGCTTGGAGTACAGTTCTCTTTCTGATTATAAAGCTTATGCTTCTAAACTAGGTGATGTGTTTCTACCTTTATTACTGTACTGTATCATAATTGATGACATGTTTCACTATAGCTTTATTCTAGAGTTAACTTCTTGAGGGCAGGATTTAGCACACTATCTGGTATATATAATAGGACTCTACTGATTTGTTGAATAAAATATTTCATAAATAAGGGCATAAACATTTAAAATATAGTATTTTTTAGTTGATTATCCCCAGTGCATTTTTTAACTCTATTTTGGGTCTTGATAAAAGCTGAAATACATGTTTCCTGGTACTAAGTATTTCCTTCACTATTTAAGACCAGCAGAGCGTTGTCCTTCCAGAGAGACCCCCATGAAACATCTACATATAGTATACAGCACAGATTGGACATATAGGAAGTTTACACAAGGGATAATTGAGTGGGATCAGACATTTCTACTTAATATGGTCAGCTTTCTCTTCTTCATAAAGCTTGTTTTGGATAGTCAGAATTGAATAATATGAACTGAGTGAGGCTACTAGTTTATTATTGGTATAGTACCTGGGTTGCAGGTATTTATGCCTTCATGATTTGCTAACATTGAGTGCCTGTTGTGTGTCAGGCTTTGGCAAATAAATACTAGCAGCAACTTGAATTGAGTAAGAAGATAGTTATTTCCTACCATTTTATTTTGCTCAGATTTGCCCCTCTCATGGTGTTACTGGTTTAAAACAACTGTTATGTTCCTCATGATTCTATGGGTTGCTTGTCCTGCGTGAGCTCACTCACGTGGCTGTATTCAGCTTACTGGGCTCAGCTGAGATGGCTGGGACCCTCTCTCCATGTAGCCTTTTATCCTGGGCTTCTTCACAGCTTGGTGAACTCAAGATTCTAAGGGAGCAAGGCCTGTGTAGGTGCTTACGGAGCTTCTGTTTGTTTGGGTATCTGATATTCATTGGCCAAAGCAAGTCACATGCTTTGTCATTAGCCCAGAGGCAGTGTGGGAGTGGACTATACGAAAGTGGTACATGAGGAGTACAGTGGTGGCCGTGGCTCAATGAAAGCTGTCAAGGACATTTTCATTCATATTTTAGCTAGTATGAGGGACTGACAATTTCATTTCATCATGGTCATTGCAGCGGATAGTAAAATGGAACTGTCGGGCATTAGGGTTCAGTTTGTTATATCCTAGTTGCTGTAAGAGCAATGTATGTTACCATTTTGGTGGTGGTTTTATAGATGCCGAGGATCTTAGATCTGGAAGGAACCTTTCAAGTCTCTTCCAAATAAAGAAACTGAGGCTCAGAGATGAGAAGGGACTTGCTCAAGGTCACACAACTAGTAAGTGGTAGTGGTAGGGTCAGAATCTGGTTCTTGACCCTTGTTTTAATAGTTTCTCAGTGCTCTCAACTACGCAGGAGGGAGGTGGAATATAGTTTGAGTTCTTAGGCAAGCCTAAGGAATTATTTCAAGGATTGATCCAGATGATACCTTTTAATAATACTGAAAACTTCTCTTATCTGCCTTATTTTATCACTTGGAGCCTGTTCCTAGTTGTTGGTAGCATCTGAATTAAATGTTCTTCAGTGATAATATATGAGACAAAATATTTATAGTTAGATTTTTTACTACTTAAACATTTTAGATACATGACTTCTGTGAGACAATAAAAATGGAAATCGTATAAAATTATAAAAGCCACATTTTAATCTATGTTATTAGATAAAAATTTGGGAGGGAATTTTTAAAAATTTGCATATTGATTTTTTTTTTAGGTTTTTTTGCCCTGAAGTTTCTCTTTATGTAGCCATAATATTAAAATATTGAAGTGTTATAAAATAATTTTCTTGATAAAATAATTTTCTTCTTCTAGAATTGGAGGCATATGCTGGAGTTATCAGTGCACTTCGGGCACAGGGGGATCTCACCAAGGAAAAGAAAGATCTTCTTGGAGAACTCTCAAAAGTTCTTAGGTAAATTATCATGAATTTTGTGAGATGTGACTCTAGAAATTTCATTTTGAGGGGTTTCAATACTTTCCACTCTCAAATTGAGACAGAGGTGTTCAAGTTAGTGGTGCTTAGAGATCCCACCCCAGTTTTGTGTTTTGTTACAGAAAGTTATGTAATTTACCATTTATTCTGTAATCAGAAAGGATGTAAAGCAGGTTGTTTTAGGTTTGGGCCTGGGAAAGGGAGGTATTTTTGTCATGGGTAAAACAAAGATAAAGAAGACAGTAACTAGGTATTATCTAGAGTGGCCCAGTGGTGTTTGTTGGATGTTAGAAAGAGATACTAGGAAGTTGTCTTAATTTGTTGAAATGGGTGGTGATTTATATAGTCTTAGTCTTAAGAATAATTGTTTATCCCTTTAGCTTCCCACTAGAGTGGCACCTGAATCTATTAAAAAATTCCAGTGAAAGGGCTTCTTTGATACTTTGCCTTGATACATTCTAACATCTTGAGCTTTTTCAGAAAATGTTGTTTTAACTGAAGTTTCCTTTCTGCATTTAAAACCATTTTGCCCTATTCTTTAAGTGTATATAGGGAACAGACTTTTCCTATAGTTAACATTAATCTAGGGATATTACTAAGCCAGATCCTTTAGTCTTACTGTCTTATATTTAACAATTTATATTTTTTGTTGTTTATATTTCTGGCCCCTTAAGTAAGTCTGTGGTGTAGATTTACCTTAAACAGTTAAGATTACAATTTGAAGAGTGGTATTCATTTTGAGTATTTATGAATAGAAAGGGTGTGGCCTTTTTCAGTTGTTTAGTATTGACTTTCCATGTATTTAATCAGGACCAATATAAGCACATTTTTATTGTAGTGGTAATATGATATAATGTAAAAGACAGCTGAAGTGTTGAGTAATATCCTTGTGTCAAGTTTCATAGCATATAGCCACAGGACACATTATCTTGCCACTTCTCATTTTTTTATTCACTGAATGTAAAAATATAGACTCTTAAGCTTTAGAAGACTTTCTTCTTAGTGCCAAAATCATCTTGTCAGTAACCATGATTAGGGGGTCATTCAGTGGCTGTTTGCATATTTAGGTAACTGGAACTCCACTAATCTTTAACATCATCTGTACCTCTACTAATCCTAAACATGGTTTGTCATTTCTGAGTTTTGGAAGTAATGACTTGATATCAAACTGAGTTTGTCTTTCTGCAATTTCTGATTTGCAATGAATTCTCTCTGCAGTTACACAGAATCAGTATGAACTCTTTCCTATGACTTTAGTGAAATCATTTGAAGATATATTTATTAGGTGCTTGTCTATTATATTTTTATAAATTAATCTTGTCCTCCCCCTCCCCCAAGCAAAATGTTGACTTAAACATTAATGAAAATATAGAAAAGAGCTGCCTGCTTGGCAGAGTTCTATAATGGCTATTTTTTTTCATAGCATCTCAACAGAACGCCACCGTGCTGAAGTTCGGAGAGCAGTAAACGATGAACGGTTAACAACAATTGCACATAAGTAAGCCATTAGTCATCCACCCTGATGTTTTTATAACGTAGTATAACATAGTTTTGAAGTAGTCTTCCTATTGTATAGCAGATTCCTGGGTCTTTTATCTTAATAGTAGTATATCTGTACTCAGGCGTCCTGACCGCAGTGTTACTGTTTATTGGATTGGTTATACTTTTGCATTTGGTTAGGCAAGCTTTAAGTACTCAGGTCAAATCCCGTTACAGTGTAATCTTGATATAACTAAAGACCCCCACAGTTAAGCAGATGATTGACTTACTCGAAGGAAAGTTCAGTAACAAGTTAGTGTGTGCCCCAAATTTGACAGCCCCTAAGAGATTCTTTGTAATGGTATTTGCTACTTGGATTGCTTTATAAATAGGCATTATATGTTTTTTGATAACTCTATTTCATGTATTTTGAAACTCAGAAAAAAGATTATAAAATATATGTCCTGCTTTTAAAAAATATGATTATATCTTAATTTACTTTAAAAAGCCAATGAAATAAAATTACAAAGAATTCTTACAAATTATTTTCAGATCATAATTATTTGACAGATTTGGTGGAGGACTAACGGCAGGGATCAAGCATTATAGAGTATGTGTGAAGCCAGTGCCTAAGAAATAGAAAGGAACAGAAATTATCCTTTAAATGTTAATGCAAAAACTGAAGGAACAAAATAGCAGCAGACTCAGAGACTCCAAGAAGGAACTGGTGGTTACCAAAGGGGAGGGGTGTGGGAGGGCGGGTGGGAGAAGGGGATTGTGGAGTATTATGTTTAGTACACGTGGTACGGGGGATCATGGGGAAAACAGTGTAGCACAGAGAAGGCAAACAGTGAATCTGTGGCATCTTACTACACTGATGGACAGTGAGTGCATTCGGGTATGGGTGGGGACTTGATAATATGGGTAAGTGTAGTAACCACACTATTTTTTCACGTGAAACCTTCATAAGAGTGTATATCAATAATACCTTAATTTAAAAAATGTTAATGCAAGATGATAGGAATATCTCCTAAAATATGTTATAATATAATTCATTTTTCTTTTTTTTATGTTTAAATGTGAAATAAAACTAAAGGACAAAATTAAGTGCATTTCCATAATGTGATAAATAGTGCTTTTAAACCAACTGGCAGTGTTTGAATTGACCCTGAAGATCCATTAGCTTCATGTTGTACTTCACTAGTCCTCATTTTACTTTTACTTAATTTATAAAATGTGGTGGTACCTTTTTAACTGCATAGTTTGGAAGTTTAGCTATCTGGTTTTTGAGATTTTTCAGTGGTAGGTATGTATGTACTGTACAAATTTGGAAATTTTCCATTTAGAGACATTAAGAATTCAATTGTCAGGCCAACTTCATTGAAATATTCAAACATTAATGTGTCCCTTCTTTAATTTACCTTAAGCTTTTGAATCGGGATGCTCTCAAAATAATAACTGAATCTAGATTCTAATTTGAGAACTGGAAATATGCTAGAAAATAAGGTAGTAAACCATAGCTTACATTCAGAGACACTGAGAGACAAAATTAGTACCTTAAAAACATTGGAACAATATTGTGGGACACTCAGTTGTAAGTTGATGCATCAGTTTCATACTTAAAGGATAACATTTATTTAGTTTCCTTTTCCTTTTTTCCCCTTTAAAGAATGAATTTATCCTTATATTTGGGTGAAAGACCAAGTTACAGGTATGCAAATAGGTTATTATTATTTCAGGCTTTTTCTTGTATTTATTTCAAAATTGAAGCTCTCAATTATTCAGGGCACATATTCCATTTATGAATTAACCATGCCCCTTGCCTTTTCTTCTCTTCCTCTCCTACCCCCCCTAATACTGCCCACCCTTTAGCCATTTTGCTGCTTGGGAATACCTCTAGTCAGAGGGTGGGAAGGGAGAGGAGGTGAAAATTTTAATTAGTCGTTTTATTACTTGTTAGTTGCTCTGGAAAAGGTTTGGTGGAAGAATTTAAAAGTATTTGCCAAAGTATTTTTGGATAATATATGAGTTTCTTTATCTGTTTGACCTCTCCCTTTCCCTCCTCTCTGTGTTAGCATGGATAATTGAGAGTTGGCTTTGATCTGCCTGTATTTCCTCTTTTTTTCCTCCTTTCTGATTTCTTTAATACATGAACTTAATTTTTTGAAAAGAGTTTACTTCGGTATATAATTTTAAGCTTCGTAGGCCTCTCCATACTCCTGTTTTAATATTTTATATTGTGATATTTAGTTTGACCAGATGTCATATTTACTTGGTGAGCCTAAGGGTCACGGAGTGGGGAATGGTGAGAAAGGCATAGATCCTTCATTCTCTCCATCTCCTCTGTGTTCTTTCCCTCAGAAGTAGGAACAGAACCTAGTTCTAAAGATTATCTATAGGAGGCCTCCATACTTGAGCCTGAACAAAGCAACTCAAACCAAGGAGGAATGTATTGGAACTGACTGAATTCCCTTTCTCCTCTCCCTTCCCTCCCCCCACTCAAAACAGCAGCTTAAGCCAGAAGGAATGTGGTTGAAAGGTGAAGAGAAAGCGGGAGAAGATTGAGTGCAGAGGAAGTGGAAACAAAAGGAGTGGGGTGTCTGGGATCAAAAAAAAGCCTTGCTTGTGGCTTGAAGCACAACACATATTTATTATTTGGCACTAGGTCATTTATTAAGTTTGATACTGTCAGTTTTGAAACATGTCGGAATATTACAGTATTAAAACCTGGAGTGTCAGTGGGCTTCAGAGTTTTAAAAATTTGTACACTCTTGCCAGCATTGTCTCTAGAGTTAGAAGAAAGTGGCTATCTGGAATTATTGTTCTCTTAACCCTTTCCACATCAGCCAAACATTGATAGGGTGCTGTGTGAGCTTCTGTATGAGAATGAAGATTTCTTTGTGGTGCCCTGCAAACCAAAGGATATGAGGATCAACGTAGTTTCATTAGTATGTTAGATGTCTCAGAAAAGGGGCTGGAGCAATGTTTCCACCCTCCCTTGCAGTAAATATAGAGAGGCGTTCTTTCATTGAAACTTAAGATATCCCAGAGAAGCCCTGGAGTAAGATGCTTATAAAAATTTGTAAAATTAGATTTAGATGAATTGTTCAACTAATGCATATTTACACCTTCATTACTAAACACAGGAATTTTTGTTCTAATTCTAACTTGATAACTAATTATTCACTTGTTTAAAAAGTTTGAGCATGTTTGCATGAGTAGAAATTTGGAAGATTATAGATCTTTCTAAAAGCTGCAGTTGTGTCCTTACGCTGCAAATTCTGTCTTTTCAATAGCAAAAATTCATGTTTCAAACTGTTAATGTTCCATAATTTCTGCCACCACTTAAACAATGCACTAGGTAAGTATAGACACACTTTGGTAAACTCTTCACTAAGCAGATTTATCAGTGATACTCTAATAAAATGGATGGCAAATATGCGTAAGCCAAGAAAATGCTGAATAACTTTTAGAATTTTTTCCTTTGACAGTTAGCTACAGCCCTTTTCTGTCTTTAATGTTTGTGTCATTCTTTGAGAATGAGCATCAGCATGGAGTTTGTGTAATAACACATTTGTAAGGATTACTGGGGTCTTTGGAATGTGTCTTTCCCTAGTTATAGGTAGCACTGTTAAAACCATGAGAGAATTTACAGGTTTAACACAGTAACCCAGTTGGATTCGTCAGCTCCTGGAACACTTTCTTTCAGAAATGCGTGGAAATTCCTTTCTAAACTGAATGTAGATCCTCAAATTGTAATTTTTTGTTCCATTCAGTGAAAGTTGATAGTAATTAGACAGCATTGCCCAATTAATATAAATCAAAGGCAAAAGTTAGACATAAAACACATTTAAAAAATTTTATACTTTCTACGTATGATGTGGCAAATAATTTCAATAGCATGATGTATGCCTGTTGAAGAAGACATTTAGTATTTGTGTGACCTCAGGCAAGTTATTTAAACTCTCAGTGACTCAGTTTCCCAATCTGTAAAATGGAGATATAATATTAACAATTTCATAGGATTATTGAGAGAATTACATGCATTAATACACGTAATAACAATGCCTGGCATGTAGTAAGTGCTTAATTGATGTTAACTACTATCATTACCATCTTCATTATCATTATCATTATCATTATTTTGCTATCCACTAACGGCTTTTGTGTACTCTATCTAAACCTGAAGAAATCAACGGACATTTAAATTCTAGGTTGATTTGTAGAATATTTGGTTTTGTAAAAGGTGCAGAATATTTCTGATTTACTGCAGAGATTGATTCTGGGTAAACTTTAAAAATTGGCAATAATCATTAGTCTGGAGAAATGACACAACTGCCTTTTGTGGAGCCAAGTCAAGAGAAGTGACAAAAATGTCTTTTCATATTTAAACCCCTGATTCTTGGGATAAAATTTGCTTAAGAAGTTGAGAGCAGAAAAATTGAGAATAGTGTCTGATTACGGGTAGAGTTCTGTAGTCTCAA
Source organism: Smutsia gigantea (assembly GCA_032199065.1). Taxonomy (NCBI): domain Eukaryota; kingdom Metazoa; phylum Chordata; class Mammalia; order Pholidota; family Manidae; genus Smutsia; species Smutsia gigantea. Next base: position 62,245 of record JAVSCE010001162.1, read on the forward strand.
AAACTTCTTAGAGTGAAGAGTGGTATAAAGTAGTAGCACATTTCTTTCTGTGTCCTCAGACTCAGTCATGTGTTTTAACAGGAAGGGTAATAACTCATTGTCAGTGACACACGCAGTGATGTATACAGCCTTCTTCTATCTCTCAGTACTTCGTCTCTCTCGTTTACTGCCTCAGTTTCCCTTGTTTGAAAGCCTTAGAACCTCTGGCCATGCAGGCAGTTAGATAATTTTGCAAAAATACAGTGAATTTCATCCTTAATTATGAATGAAAATCTTACTTTAAAAATTATGATGACTTTACCTTTTTAGCCTAATTACAAAATTAAGTTGTAAAAGAAGAAATACTAATTTTCATTAGCAATACTGAATTTAAACTAATGAAAATAATGTTGATATTTATTTAGAAGGCATAAGAAATTTTTCATAGTTTCAGTTATGTTCATTATGAGACTCAGATTATAGAATAAGGTGTGTAAGAACTTAAGTGGGTGTGGAATTCCTTGAATTCTGATTATTTTAATTTTTATCTTGCTTAAAATAAAGCCTCTCCTGTTTACTTAAGATAATTTTATAATTTAAAAAGGTACATTTGTTGGAGAAAATATAGTTGATTCATTTTTAGCTATTGAGAACTCTTGTAGCAGCGTTTTCTTTTTTGTTTAGTATGTCTGGGCCTAATAGCTCCTCAGAATGGTCCATTGAAGGTCGTCGATTGGTACCACTGATGCCCCGGCTGGTTCCCCAAACTGCCTTCACTGTAACAGCTAATGCTGTTGCCAATGCTGCTATCCAGCACAATGCATCTCTTCCAGTGCCCGCAGAAACAGGAAGCAAAGAAGGTGAGTGGAAAAATATTTCTGTGTGTAGAGATGACTTTTCTCAGGTTCTTCAAGAAAAGTTGTCTTATTTTTCATGTTTTTATCCCTGTGTATAAGGACTGCCAAATACAATGAGCAGCTCTTATTCTGAAACTAGAAACTGCCAAGTTTTTAGTCTCAACCAAAATTAAATCTCCCTTTTGTTCAAAGTGTGAATTATAGTAATCACAAAATTGCAAAAAGTCTTCTTGGAATGAATTTTTTATATCATTGTATCTCACTAGAAGTGGATAAAAGGCCTTAATGGGTAACATGGAAAATAAGTAAGATGATAGAAGTCATTTAGCTACTGGAGAAAGATGCTGAACTTATAATTATAAAATAAAACTGTTTTGTTTTCTGGAATCAATGGTATATGCTGCTTCTCTGTTCAATGTGCTGAATCCATTAGGGATTACCTGACAGATGGGAGAAGGTTTTCTTACTGTTGTTTAATCTAGTAATTGACACATGCTTTAAAAATTACTGAATTCTCCTGAGGTCACTGAGAGTAATATTAAATTGGTGAGGGCATATTTAGATTGCCTCTAGTAGCTTAGTTTGATGTTGACCCTGAAATGAAAATGACCCTGAAAATAATGCAGTTGTGAGATTACTTTGGGGAGTTGTCTTTTCTTCACTAGCAGTGGGCTCTGGGAGCAGGAGACACTGTTTTCATGCATGCCAGGCTCTGTTTTAGGCTGAAGGAAGCTGTATTTTAGAGAGAGACTTACCAGTGAGCAAACTTGGCCTCCACTGAGTTCTTGTTTTATTTGTGGTAGGAGAGGTATCTTTCTTCTCTTCCCACTTTTTTGCCTTTTCTATTCACTGACTTTCTGGTAGAGTAAAAAGAATATAAGATTTCCACTAGTCAGACCTGTTTGAACCCTAATTTGCCATTTCCTGGCTATGTGGCCTGCCTCTGGCAAGTCTTTTAGTTCCTGTGAGCCTTGGGTTCCTCATCTTTAAAATGAGGGTGTGGTGTATGAGAATTAGCGATGGTATGTGAGAAGGATTTACCATAGTTCATGGTACTCAGTAAATGGTGCCTAGGAGCTATTCTTGCTTCCTCTTATTGTTACTTGAGAAATTAAAATATGACATCATTAGTTAATTGTTGAACTGCTTGGATGGCAAGTGACTACCAAGTTGATTTTAATAAAGGAACCTTGCTTGGTTCCCCCCCTGGTGCCCAAGGTGGACATTGCTGTGGTTAGGGAAAAATTACCCATTGCTCTGTCATTAGTGTTATTATTATTAAAAGGGAATACAAGTATGTGTGTTGTGTCCAATTACTGTGAATGGAAAATTATTTTCATTTTTCTTGGTATAGTTTTAAACTTGATTTCTCTGCAACTGCACTCTTCTCCATTGGCAGCGTCACCTATAGGTAGCGGTTAAATACTTGGGGGAAAAACCAGTTAAGCAGTGATTTTTTCAGGAAAAGTTAATACTTTTTAACCTGTGGACCTAATGCCTAGTACTGGCCTCTGACTTAACTTCTGATACATGAAAATGTTCAAATTGGCCTACAGTAAAAAAACAACTTTTCTGTATGCGTGGACAGTTTTGGTGAAAGTTAACAGCAAACTTTTTTATTGTTCCTTCAGTAGTGGTTTGCTATTCCTACACAAGTACCACGTCAACCCCCACCTCTACCCCTGTTCCAAGTGGCAGCATAGCAACGGTTAAGTCTCCAAGACCTGCCAGTCCTGCCTCCAATGTAGTTGTCTTGCCAAGTGGAAGTACTGTTTATGTCAAAAGTAAGTGATATTCTCAGTGTTTTAGGGCCATCTTGGCTAAATGCTGCAGCATTGGCTCTGATTAGATTTGCCTTCCTGAATTTAACCACTGGTCCACTGGTTATTAGCAGTGGTTAATTTTTGAACATTCTAAAGAATTCCTTTCTTTACATGTGACTAGGTATATATTGCTTTGTAATCATTTTGGGGGGCTAAGTTACTTCTTTTTTTGTTCTCTGGGGAATCTGCCTTGAACAGTGCTCTCCTTTAAATACTTGTTTTGATTGTCATGGAATAGAAATGTGAGTAGAATCTGAAAGAATGTGCTTATGTGATTTATTCAGTGTTTACTCCTATAATTGTAATCTGTAGTGTTTTAAAAAATTATTTATATAACATATCCAATTATTAGATTCAGTGAAGCATTTTAGAGTCCATCTTTTACATTTCTAGTTATAGTTCTATAATTTTTTGAGGTTTATTTGCAATTTTTAACCCCTTGGTTCTACCCTGTGAAGCAGTTTGATGTTCAGTTTATATTGTTTTTAACGTTTGTTACGTCAGTACTGTTTTCCTTTTGATATCAACTGGAGATCATTAATAATTTGATTTTCATTTTTCTCAGTATAGTTATAAGCTTGATTTCTTTGTAACTTACAAACAGGATTGATTTTAGGTCATTGTCTTCCTTGTTTAAATTAGAATCTAAAAATTAAAGGTGTAAGGAATTATATTCTATTGCAAATTCTATGAATCATGCCATATACTTCTTTTATGTCTGTTTTGTAGAAATGTCCTATGTATGTTACAAGGCTTTATGTTTCTCCCTTGGCTTTTTTAAAAGTCTACATAAACACTTGAGGCTTTAGTGCATAAAGAAAAAACTAAGAATCTGGGACTTAATAAAGTTTATATCTGATTTCTGTTTATTTAGCCAACCAAGGTAGTCTTTTAAAATAACAGTAGAGTTCTATTTTTTGATCATTTTTTAAAACATTGTAAGTGAATCCCTAATATGAAGAAACCATTTTATGTAATATGTAGTTTGAAATTACCAAGGAGTTTATTGCTTTATTCTCAGAAGTCACAGAGGCAATATTAGTTTGGGATATAATCATTCACCTAGCTTCATATGTGCAAGGCACTATACGAGGGAAACAAACCAGTAAGACTTAGTCATTTTCCTTTGGGAGCCCCTTAATAACAGGAGATGTGCAGACCGACAGATACATTGCCATGGGGTAAGTGATACAAAGAGAATGTACGAAGTGGTTTAGAAGCTTGAAGGAGACATGGATTAGCTTTGCTTGGTGGACTAAGGGAAAGCTTCTCTAAGGAGATGGCTTGCAGGATGATGATTGCAGGGATGATGAAGAGGTCATTGTTGGTAGGTGGTATTCCCTAAAGAACAGTAGCACATAGAGACTCCAGATGGCTAGAATGTGGTAACGTGGCTTTGAGCAGTTCAGTGTGCCACGATTATAGGAGTGCACAAGGTTGGGTGGAACAGGCTATTAACGTTCTTGGAAATATATGGGATCTTGAATGAAATAGTAATGATTTTGTGCCTCATGTTGTAGGAAGATAAAACTACTAAATGATTTGAGGCAGGGAATTGGTATGATTAGATGTGAGATTTATAACCGGTAGGATGGAGGGTAGAATAGAAGTGGGGTGATTGGAAACAACACCTTTTGAGAGTTTATTGCTAAAATACAGGGAGCAGATAGGAAGGCCTGACGTGGCCATAAGGATTAAAGGAAGGAGAGCATTTGGAGACAACTTCCCTGAGGGAAGATTGGTGGGACTTACTGACTGATAGGGCATGAGGCAGAGCGAGAGGTCAAGGATGACTGATGACACAAAGATCTTAAAATGAAATTTAAAATGCCTGGTTAGATTGTTGTAAATATAGCACTATTGTCATTGCTTTTCAGGTGTTAGCTGTTCAGACGAAGATGAAAAGCCCAGAAAACGAAGGCGAACAAACTCTTCTAGCTCCTCCCCTGTTGTCCTAAAGGAAGTGCCAAAGGCTGTTGTTCCCGTCTCAAAGACGATCACTGTGCCTGTGAGTGGCAGTCCCAAGATGAGCAACATCATGCAGAGCATTGCCAACTCATTACCACCCCACATGTCTCCTGTGAAAATAACCTTCACCAAACCATCAACACAGACTACAAACACAACAACACAGAAGGTATGTGGTGGAGGGAATCTCTGTCTGCCAATCTCTGTTTCCGTCTCTTTCAGTCAGTATAATTCAGATTTAACAAACGTGCACTGAGTGCTTACTATGTGCTTGGCATTATGCTGGGAATGTTCACATCTCTTACTTTGGTTCTGCACATAAAGCTTTGGGATAGGTATTACTATTTCACTTTTTGTAGGCTCAGAGATGCCAAATGACTTGCCTAATATGACACAGCTAGCAGTTCTCCCACTTGTAAGACTTTCATTCATTCTATTTTATTATATGTGATGCCATTCAGAAAAAAATTTAAATAGACAATATTTTTTAAATCTATGCTTGGATAATTTTTTACTTTGCCAGAGTAATAAAGTTGTCAGAGTTAGGTGTTTTCATAGAAAGGAAGGATATGATAGGTGAGTAACTTGTCTTTTTTTATTTTTTGTATGCTATCATTAATTCATTCCTAAGCTCTTCTCTCAGTATGTTCAAATCATCCGTGTTCTGTCAATTTTATTTTATTAGAACCCTCTAACTCCCCACACTAGTTTAAATGTTCATGACACCCTAGGCTGTTGGAAACCTGTGTTTCTGGGACCTCCCTTCCCCATCATTCTGATCTTCCTCTTTATTGATTTATTTGTTCGTTTGCTGGAGCATAGCCTCTTGGTATATGGGTGGATGCGAAGTACGTTTTTTTGAGTCCTTACATGTCGGACTGAAATTTTCTTTATTCTATCCTCCTACTTTCTTAATGATTTAGCTAGGTATAATATTTTAGGTTGTAGGCCATTTTCCCTGTGAACTTTGAAGATGTTGCTTCATTGGCTGTTAGCTTCAGTATTGCTTTTGAGAAGCCTAATGCTGTTCTAATTTCAGGTAATCTTTTTCTCTTTGAAAACTCTTAGAAACTTTCGGAGTTCTAAAATTTCAAGGTAATTTTCTTTGGTGTGCATCTTTATTTTATCTATTGGATTGTGAACTCAGTGGCCCCTTTCATTCTAGATGCTTAATGTCCTTTAATTATGGGAAATTTCTTGAATTATTTTTTTGGTTTTTCTCTATTCTTTTTTGGATCACCTCTTTAAAATGTTGAACCTCCTGGATTGATCCCTTAATTGTATCTTTTCTTACTCCTGTTTTCCTTTTGTTTGCTTTTTCTTTCTACTGTGTTTTAGTGGTTAAAAGCTTGGATTTTAGAACTAGATTTTCTGAATTTGAATTCCAATTTTTGCCACTTACTAAGCTATGTGACTGTGGGAAAACTGAACTCTAGACATAAGTTTTCTCATTTGTAAAATGGAGAAAACAATATATAGGATTTTGGGGTTTAAGTAAATGAGGTAATAAATATAAAACTTAGACCCTAGCACATAGTAAATGCTCTATAAATATTTCCTTTATCCTTTAACTTCATCTTTCATTACTTCTCTGGAATATTTCATTTTTCCTATCATACTTTAAATATCTGGTGTTTTCTTGTTCCCTAAAAGTTTCCCTTAAAAAAAAAATAGAATCCTGTTCTTTCATAAGATCAAATCCAGCATTCTCTTACTTGATGTCATTCATGATAATTTTTTTGTTTTCTTCTTTCATGTTTTCTCTCTCATTTGTAAGTTCCTTTTGTCTGTTTGATTTGATCTCTGTCTTTCATTTCAGAGTTTCCTTAAATGCTGGCTGTTTGCTTATATATGAAGAGCAAAAGGAACTCTATATGTAAAGTAGGACATGTTGGTTGGTGACTTTTATTGCAGGTTGACCTAATTGGACTGTTTCATTGAGAAACACCCATTGCTGCTTTACCTGCACCAGTTGTCTTTCTCACTGGGGCTTTTTCATGGACTGGTCAGATTTCTCAGAGAAGAATAAGAATCTTCCAGTCTTCTGCCTAGAGTAGTAACCTGTCAGCCAGTATCTTGGATATAAATGGAGGGAGAAGGCTGGATAGCCTTAATTATCCCATATGTAGACTATACTTAGCTCCTGTTTTCTTCATAGCACCCACATGCCCTTAGCTTGGTTCATCAAATTCCCTTGGATTCAATCTCACCCTCAAGAGAATAAATTCCTACTCTTCCTTTAGGATAGGGGAGGATAACTGGGGTTCTGAGTGCTGTGTAAATAGATTTTCAACTAATTTTCCTCTCTCTAGTCCCAGTTTAACCCCCACTTCAGAAGTATTTACTGCTTTCAATTCCCAAGTCTTTCTGGGGTTCTCTGATGCAAGTGGTCATTTTTTTGTTCTTCTGTTTGCTGTCTTATGTTTCCACTTTTGTGAGTATGCTTGATTGGTTACTTCTTGTCTGATTGTTTTCCCTGTTTCCAAAACTTTATAGCTGTTGTCTCCTTTCCATTTGACCTTACAGGTTTATGTGCCTCTTCTTTAAAAAAAAAGTCCCTTCATACTGTTGTAGAGGGATTTGGGGGAAGGAATGGAAGTAAATTCTTGTGTCCAGTGTGTGGTCTTTTCCACCTTTGAATCTTCAGATCCATCACAATTTTCATTTAAAGAACCACCTTGAGTTTCCTGGAAAGATATCATTACATAATATTTAAGAAACCATCATTTTCTTAGTAAACTAGATGTGATAATGAGCTGATCTGTGGAATATGATTCTCTTTTCAGTCCTAGAATAAGGCATTATGGTGTAATGTTAAAATTAAGCAAGAATTTTTGTAGTCAAAGAGGCTTGAGTTAGAACCCCAGTTTTTCCAGCATGGTCTGAAATAAATTAGTCTAAGTTTGTTTACCCATCTATGAGATGAGAGTAGCGCCAATCTTCTAAGGTTATTGTGAGGATTAAATGAGATTGGGTATTTTAAAATGCAGCTAAGGTATGTACTCAAAAAATGTTAGTTCCCTTCCCTGGCAGATATTTTATGGAAAACAGTGTTTTATTTATTTGCACTGTTGAAAATGACTTGCTCCAAACAGGTGACTTCATCAGTTAATTGAAGCTTACCCCTTAATATATAGAAATTGAGTATTTTTGATGACCTGTTACATGTTACTCTGAACATAATTTCTGCATTTGTATTTGATGACTATAAGGCAGTCTTTTTGAATACCACTTTTCATTAATATTGTAATATAGTTAATTGCCTTCTGAGCCACCTATATTAGGGGTCATCAGCCTGTCATACTCTTGAGTTTTTAAGTCTACTTAATGTAATTTTTTTATTGCCATCTTTGCTAGATCTTATTTCATCATTAATTCTTATTTCTTCCCCACTTCTCATCTATTGTTTTAATTTGGTATTTGAGAAATAGTGTAGCAGAGTTACAGATAAAAGAGCAACTGCCTCCCATCCATGTCCCTTACTGTTTGATTTTTATTCATTATATTTAAAACTAGTTTGACACTATATTACATACTGTTTATTCCCTATTTCTATTCCCTATTTCTTCCATAGAGCATAGTTATTGAGGGTGGAGACTTTGTCTTACTCATCACTGTATTTCCTAGTGTTTAGAACAGTGATTGGGTTGTAGTAGGTGTTAATTAATATTTGTTGAATGAATGAATGAATAAACGATTAATACATCTGTTTCCGATACTGGCTCTGTCACCTCTCTTGAGCCTTAGTTTCCTTATAAAACAGAGATAATTATCAAGATAATTAGGTGATTCATGGAAAGTGCTCAACAGTGCATTTGATGAATACTCAGTACATGTCACCTAACATTGTTAACTTGCCAGTCTTCTTTGGTACAGCTATATAAAAATACTTGTAATGGATGGGGGTTCACCCATAAGTGAAGTTGGTGAACTTTTTTTTTGATTCTCTGACTTTACTGTATCTTGATATTTGTTTTTTCTTCTGAATTGTCAGTTGAGAATGAATAGTTGAAGTTGTCAGACTTGTGACGCTTTTGAGAAGGTGTATTTCTCTTCAAAGTCATACATGAGCCATACCATGATATTTTATGCTCAGAACCTTATATATGTTCTACTGTATTTGAAAAACAAACATTTAGAACAAAGTACATTAAAATAAGACTCATTCATTCCACAAATATTTATAGAGTATCTACTATGTTCTAGATGAAAAACTATTACTTCATGTGTACTCAAAGCCATTAGTTTTGTTATTTCTTGGACAAGCTGTGTGTATGTAGGACCAGTAGGTATTCTCTGGGATTTTTGTTGTTTTTTTTCTTTTCCTTTTGCTGGGTAATTGGATTTTTTGGAACTCTCTATAGGGCTGTTGCCATTATTGCATTTACCTTGGACTTCTCACAAATCCTACTGTGTAAGTCAACTTAGGAATTATTTTAGGTAAAGTGACTTTTACATTAAGTATAATTATTTATGAATTTGTGGATTTGATTCAAATTCAAATAGGTTATGTATTTTTCAGAGTAGACAAATTTCCACCTATGTTACTGTGGTGCCTTCATTTTAAGTGTAACATTGGTACAGCACTTATTAAACAAAGCGACAGAATATAGCTTTATGCTTTCATGTGCTTGATTGATATTTTTCATTTTATCCTTAGGGTGCAAGTCCCAGCACTCTTAAGGAGTTTTTGTGAGTGCTAGAGCTAGAAGGTCAGTAATTTGAATTATGGCCTGAATAAACACTGTTTGGGTCACTTGGTTTCAAAATCCCTTTACTTCCCTTGTTGTAATAAGTAATTTTAAAATGCAAGTAAGTTTTCCTCAAGGGGGAATAACTTTTAGATCAGAAATCAACTGGCAGACTGAAATCTTAAAATATGTTTCATCATTTGTGTCTATAACCTCAGATATGCTCTTAAAGTCTCCAGATTTATTTTGCCAAAATTTTGTTGTCTTAATGTTAGAAACCTACGTGCATACTCTAGTTCTAAAATTGCAAATATTTCACAGAGGTGTGAGTGCTTCCCCATCCCTTGCCCATGACAGACATTGCTAACTGATTGTGGCATACTCCCTGCTGAGCCTCGGTGAATTCTCATTTGTGCCGCTGAGTTTTCATAAATACTGTACTTCAGGAAGCTACTGTGTTAGTTCAGAATTGGCAAAATTAAAACCTAATTGCCATTGCTACTCTAATTGGTTTGGCTCTGGTAGTAGCTATGAGCTCTTTGGATTCTCAGGATTATCAGAATTTGGGGGAAAGATACATAAAATTTTCCAATGAAATAGAGTACATTAAAAATATTTCCAAATTGATTTGATCTATAATGTCTTTACTAAGTATTAAGTATTAATAATAAGTACCACTTGTTTACTGCCAAATATTGACCACCTGCTATGTGCCTAGCACCATGATAGATGCTTCACATCATTATCTCATTTAATCCTTGTAATGATTTGCAAGACAGGTATTATTATCCCTATTTTATAGATGAAAATTGGAGCCCAGAGATTTTAACATGTCTAGGAGCCTGCCAGTTACTAATGGCAGAGGCAGGTTTAAACTCAGGTTCATTTGACTCTTAAACTTCTGGTCTTTTTACCATACTTGTCTGCTTCTTTTCAGTTTATATGATGGCAGATGGTTGTTCTTGTAATAATCCTATGTAGGTGTTTGCTGGTAAAGATTTGTATATCTCTATTGACTCCTAAAGTAATGGCCATGTACTTGTATTTTATAATTTTCTGTAACACTGAAAATATATAATAATAATGATAAAGTCAGAGCTTCTTTGAGATGTAAGTACTGAGTACAGACATACTCAGTAAATTTTGGCTTAATGTCAACCCTTCTTTAGGACTGATAGAAAAGATGAAAAAGAATTTCTCCCTAAATTCTTGGGAATTTTCAAAATAATTTTCTGTCCTAGGTGGGTAACAGGTAATTTTGGTCAAAAAAGAAAAAGACATTCTGCTCTGTTTTGGGTGTCACTATACCACCATTATACTCACCCAGAAAAAAACTGATACTACAGATTTGTAAATGATTTTTGTGTTTCAACAGTAAAATGGGGATAATAATAGTATGAGTGTCATAGAAATTGTTGGGATATTTATATTAGCCAATGCATATTAGCTGTAGGAACTAATCTTGATTCTGTTCTTTTCCTTAACCTTGTCATTTCTGTACGTCCTATTGGCTCTGCCTCTTAAATAATCTGAATCTGGTCACTCTTCATTTCCATTACTAACATCCCAATCCAGCAGCCTCTATCATTTCTTGCCTGTTCTGCTGCAATAGCTGCTTTACTAGTCTTCCGCTTCCACTCTTGCCTCTTACCACATAGTAGTTAGAATGATCTTTTAAATGTAAATTAAATTTTGTTGTTTTCCTACTTAAAATCTTCCCATGGTTTCCCATGAACTTAGTATAAAATTTAAACTCTTATTCTGGCTTGTCAATTAGATCTGGCCTGTGCTTACTTTTCCAACCCTGCCTTGCCCTGTATGTTTTTGCCACACTGGCTTTTCTTCTGTCTTTAAATACATCAATCAAGCTAACTTCCACCTTAGGTCCTTTGCTCTATCCTGTTCGCTGTCTGAAATGCTTTGTCTCTGTTTCATCTACAGTTTTCTAGCCATACTGGCTAACCTTGAAGTCTCTTTCCTGCCTCTTTTTTTCTCTGCTCTCTGTATCAATGTATGAGCAAATCCTGTTTGTTTTACCTTTAAGTATATTCAGAATCTGTTCATTTTTCACCACTTATAAACACTTTGGTCAACATCATCTCTGCTTAGTTTGTTGCAGGAGTTTCTTAATTTATCTCTTTGTTTCTACTGTCTCCCCTACTATACTTTTTACCTAGCAGAGTAATAAATTTTTTAAAATACTTTATTTTTTAGAGCATTTTTAGGTTTACAGAAACTGAGAAGATAGTATAGAAAGTTCTCATATACCCTGCACTCAGCTTCCCCATTGGTGACATTTTATATTAGTATGCTACGTTTGTTGTAATTAATAAACCAGTATTTGTCACATTAATATTAACTGAAGTCCATGGTTTACTCAAATTTCTTTAGGTTTTCCCTGTTGTCTTTTTCTGTTCTAGGCTGTCACGTTACATTTACTTGTCATGTCTCCTTAGGCTCCTCTTGACTGTAAAAGTTGCTCAGACTTCCCTTGCGTTTGATAACCTTGACAGTGTTGAGGAGTACTGGTCAAGTATTTTGTCAAGGATGCCCCACTATTAGAATTTGATACTTTTCTCATTATTAGAGTAAGGTAAGGGTTTTTAGAAGGAAGACCCAGAGATAAAGTGCTATTTTCATCATGTCTATCAAGAGTGTATACTATCAGTATGATCTTATACCACCTAGTCTCCATTACCTCTCTCTCCTACTACTGTAGGAGATCTGTCTCCTCCTACTCTCTACCATATAAATTCCAATCCCGTTAATTAGGTCCTTGAAGTTTCTTGAACATACCAAGTGTGCTTCTGTCTCAGGGCCTTTGTATTTGCTGTTCCCCATGCCATTGGATGCTCTTCCTCTAGGTAGGAACATGACTCACACTCCTACTTGTGGTTACTGCCCAGTGTCACCTTTCAGAAAGATCTTCATTGAATACTTATATAAAAAAAAATCATATAGCACTCTCATTATCTTATTCCTACCCTCTTTATTGTCTTTTTCATATACCTCTACATGACATATATTTACTTTTTTATTTTATTGTTTCTCTCCCACTACTAGAATGTAGCTTCATGAAAGTATGAACTTTGTTTTGTTCGTTCTACTATCCCCAGCATCTAGAACCATGCCTGGCACATAGTAGATGCTCAACAAATATTAATAAATGAAAGACTTCTCAAATTACTTTCTAGTAAAATTGTGCCAATTTATATTCCCTAATCAGTATATTGAAATGCTTATTTTGCTCTACCTTGTACAGCATTGAATGCTGTCTTTCAAAATATTTGGTTGGTAAAAATTGTTTCTTTTAAAAACATTTTAATATTGCCAGTAAATGAAATCCTGCATGTATTTTTAATTGTGTATTTCTCTTTGTTGAATTTTTTCTTCATGTTTCATAAGCTATTTTTGAATTGTATATAACTGACTGAGAGCCAGATGCATTAGTAATATATAGTAGGTACATGATAGTAACTTATTTTTCCTTCCTTAGGTTATTATAGTGACCACATCACCAAGTTCAACCTTCGTGCCCAACATTCTCTCCAAATCCCATAACTATGCAGCAGTCACTAAGCTTGTACCAACATCAGTCATTGCTTCCACAACTCAGAAGCCACCAGTGGTTATAACTGCTTCGCAGTCTTCTCTGGTCAGCAGCAGTGGCAGTGGTTCTGCAGTGTCACCTGTTCCCAGTACAGTTGCTGTGACAGCTGTGGTCTCCTCCACACCATCTGTAGTCATGTCAACAGTAGCACAAGGTGAGTGATGGTTCACTGTGTGATTCTGGCTTTGTGATGTGGGAATTTTAAGAAAATACTGTGGGTGTGGGTTTTTGCTTTGGGTAAGTTATATCAGAGATATTACCACTCTCCTTCCCCTCCATGATGAGAATGTCAAGATTGTAAATTACTCAGTTTTCTTACATTAATATGCTTACTCCAAATGAGATTTTTTGTCAAATGAATATTACCTACTCACCTAGGCAATTAACATTTGACAATATGTAGGTTAAATCTGTCAAGAAAGATTTCAAAAGCATATACAAATATCTTTAATATAGTACTTTTAAAGGAGAAACTTGAAATTATTTTACTACAGGTTCTTCAGAAGTGTTAAGTATACAACCTCTTTAAAGTAAGTTACCTAATGATAAGTAGGGGAAGAGGAGAATTTCAAGGACAGGCCATTTGCTTTTTTTTTCAGTCTCCTAAATTTTTCTGTATGGGTGGGTGATGGGAAGTATTAAGAGAACTGAGGCTAAACTGATGGACAGTTGCTGCTTAATAGCAGAGGAAAGGAAACGTGGGAACTTCAGTTCCATGTTAGCTTAAGTTGGTTTAACCCTCTTACATATCTTTGTGTTCCTCCTATATGAAAGGCAAATAGCACGCTGTCAGAAATGTTCTTTTTACAGTGTTGGTAAGTCTTAAGGTGGGAATCAGAAGGAAGCATTTATTTTATGGAATTCTTAACATCGTTATAGTCTATCAGAGGAAGCATAGAAGCAGTATAGAACAGTAATTATTAGTTTTCATTGAATTTTACTTGAACAGTATATAGCTTAAAATAAACCGGGATTTGGAAATATCCTCATTTATGAACTAGTAGTGAATGCAAGCCCTCAAATAGGAAAACACAAGTGTTTTTCATAATTGCTTTAGTAGGTTTAGTATGTTCAATATAACATTGATGCTTATAAAGTCAGTATTCCTTTACAGTCCTAATGGTAGCGTGTGAAAGTAACTACCGTTATTTTCTAGCTCTAAAACCCATTTAATCTCAGTCAATGACAGAAAATAGCAGGCTTGAAATTTTGTTACCTTAAGTGATTATTAAAAACTATTCCAACCTTTCTATTTGTGTAACAGTAAACTATAGTATTATTAAAAATAGAAAGCATTTTTGTATAGCAAGTTTGTTTAAAATGTTGGTTGCAAACATGATCCAAATTCACCATTTCAAGATTTGAAGGTGAGAGAAGGAAAGGCTACCTGTCTCCTCACCTGACTGATCCCTGGAGCAAAACTATCATCCACTGATAGTTGTTTTCCTTTCCAGTATTCATCACACAGCTTGCTAAAGTTACCATATTAGAAAGATTATTGTTCTGCTAAAGAAGATGTTATTATTTGAGATAAGAAGGGTATTTCTGTTTCTTTTGGTTACTAATAGTTTTATGAAAAATGAATATTCCATGCTCTTGTTTTTCATTTTAATTTTCTTTTTTTTTTAGCTGCGGTGTAGTTGATATAACATTGTAATAGTTTCAGGTGTACAACATAGTGATTTAACAGTTTAGATTTCTCAACCATAAGTGCAGTTACCATCTGTCACCATACAAAGTTATTACAATATTATTGACTAAATTCTTTATACTGTAACTTTCATCCCCAGGACTTATTTCATAACTGGGAGTTCGTACCTCTTAATCCCATGCACCTATTTCACCTATTTCCCCACTCTGTCATTCTTAATTTTCTCTAGGTATCCTCTGAATTTCTTGGGGACTTATGATTTCCCTATTTTCTTCTTTGCTTTTCAGCATCCTTTTGAACCTCAAGTAGTTATAGGGGTGTTGGACATTTAAGAGGTTTCTCATAAATTCTCTGGAATTCAGTAACGTATGAGAGATGTAAAAGTGAACTATCTGAATGTGCATACTCAAGGAAACTATGAGTGTTTCGAGGGTTTTTTTGAGAAAATTTAATTCAAGTATTATTAGTACCAAGAAATTAAGATACTTTCTTTTCAAAAAGATAAATGTTAGTGGAAGTGGTAATACATAGATTGCAGTTGTGATTCTGACTGCAGGGTTTCTGTAGCAGCTCCTGTGTGGTACCTGGGGGACAAGGGCATTCAGTGTCTGCTTTTCTGTTGGGGACTAGAGATAGGCTGTTTTAGAGTTGGCATATCTATCTCTGCTTATTCTTATAGGGGCAAATGGTTGTAGAAGGGGAAGAGTCTTAGTAGTAACTTGGTAGGTAACTCTGTTCGTAAGTGTAGAGATGGTTCCAAAGCTAGGGAATTGGGGGGACTGTGTGGTTGGCTCATGCTGTGGTAAGGGAAAGGAGCTCCTTAATACTTGGTATATGGGAATTTTATATTTCTATCAATTAGAATGGTTATTCTTTTGGTAGAATAGAAGAAAAGATAATGACAAAATTTGTTTATTATGGAGATTTTCAAATATACATAAGTAAATAGAATAGTAAAATGAACCTCCATGTGCTCATTACTCAGCTGCTGGGATGGGCAATACAGGGTCAGTGTTGTTTCATCTGTACCTATTGTTATCCTCTACACACTTTTGACCTGGGATATTTTGAAGCAAATTCCAGATATCATAAAATTTCAGCTATAAATACTTCAGTAGGTATCTCCCCCCCAGAAAATCATAACTCACAATGCCTCTATCACACCTAGAATTTTTATTTCTTGATATAATAAAATACCCAGTTAATATCCAAATTTCCTTGATCATATCATATAAACATTAAAAAAATTAGGATCCAGCAGATGTCCACACATTGATTGTTATGGGGTTTTGTCTTTTTTAACTTACTGGTCTCTCTTCTTTTTTTTTGCTATTTGTTGAAGAAATCAGTCATTTTTCCCGAGCATCTCCCATACTCTGGATTTTGCTGATTTTTATCCACATGGTGTGGTTTAACAAGTTCTCCCGTTCCATTTATTTCCATTAAAACTTGTAATTAAGTCAAGATGTTTGATCAGATTCAAGTTAGATTGTTTTTGGAGATAGAAGAAATGAATATTTTATGGGGGGTACTGTGTACTTTGATTGCCATCACTTTAGGAGGCACATATCTAGTCTCTTTAATGATATTAACATTGATCAGTAGATACAAGTATTACCAAATATTTTAAAGCTATTGATAGTCTTTGCCTAGATGATTATTTTCTTGGTAGTTGCAAAATGAATTTTGTCTCTTTTGTCTTTGTCTATTAGCTGCAGTTTTTTTTTAAGGTATCATTGATATATAATCTTATGCTCAGGTTTCACATGAGCAATATTGTGGTTACTACATTCCCCCTATTATCAAGTTCCCACCACATACACCATTACAGTCACTGTCCATCAGCATAGTAAAGAGTCACTACTTGTCTTCTCTGTGCTATACTTCCTTCTCTGTGCGCCCCCTATATTATGTATGCTAATCATAATGCCCCTTAATCCTCTTATCCCTGCCTTCCCACCCACCTCTCCCTTTGGTAACAGTTAGTCCATTCTTGGGTTCCATGAGTCTGCTGCTGTTTTGTTCCTTCAGTTTTTTCTTTGTTCTTATACTCCACAGATGAGTGAAATCATTTGGTACTTGTCTTTCTCCGCCTGGCTTATTTCACTGACCATAATACCCTCTAGCTCCATTATGTTGTTGCAAATGGTAGGATTTGTTTTCTTCTTATGGCTGAATCATATTCCATTGTGTATATGTACCACATCTTCTTTAGCCATTCATCTACTGATGGACACTTAGGTTGCTTCCATATCTTGGCTATTGTAAATAGTGCTGTGATAAACATAGGGGTGCATATGTCTTTTTGAATCTGAGATCCTATTTTCTTAGGGTACATTGCTAGGAGTGGAATTCCTGGGTCAAATGATATTTCTATTTTGAGTTTTTTGAGGAACCTCCCCATATTGCTTTCCACAAAGGTTGAACTAATTTACATTCCCACCAGTAGTACAGGAGGGTTCCCCTTTCTCCACATCCTCACCAGCATTTGTTGTTGTTTGTCTTCTGGATGTTGGCCATGTTGGCCATCCTAACTGGTGTGAGGTGATATCTCATTGTGGTTTTAATTTGCATTTCTCTGATTATTAGCGATATGGAGCATCTTTTCCTGTGCCTGCTGGCCATCTGAATTTCTTCTTTGGAGAAGTGTCTGTTCAGATTCTCTGTCCATTTTTTAATTGGGTCATTTGCTTTTTGGTTGTTGATGTGCGTGAGCTCTTTATGTATTTTGGATGTCAACCCCTTATCGGATATGTCATTTATGAATATATTCTCCCATACTGGAGGATGCCTTTTTGTTCTACTGATGGTGTCCTTTGCTGTACAGAAGCTTTTTAGTTTGATATAGTCCCACTTGTTCATTTTTGCTTTTGTTTCCCTTGCCCAAAGAGATATGTTCATGAAAAAGTTGCTCATGTTTATATTCAAGAGATTTTTGCCTACGTTTTCTTCTAAGAGTTTTATGGTTTCATGACTTACATTCAGGTCTTACTTTGAATTAGCCTCAATTCTTAAAAAAGAACTTTCCCTTATTACAATTGGTTACTCTGAGGTACAATTCATAAAGGGAAAGCAAGGTAAATGCCTGATGATTTCCTTTTATTTAGATGCTTTCAGATAATGAGTTGGCTTAGTAAAATGAGATTTTATTCCCCATATCATTAAGATTTTTGATGTTTTCCAGTCTATTGCAGATATTCATTGGTGCTCAAATTTTCCCATCCATTCCAGTGGGAGCCTCTTCTAGTTGCCTCCTAAATTCTTTTGATACAACCACATTAATCTTTAATAACTTCGTTGTATTATAGTATGGTGAGATGTTCAAGGTTCATCTTGTATATTTTCTGCTCCAGATTTCGAATTAGACATTACTTAAAGGAGCCTTGGTTTCTTAGTGAGAAATGGTGTTCATTTACTGCAATCTGGGCATGGTTTACAATTAAAAATTTTTTGACTTAATTTTATAATTATGTAAAATATTTAATAGTTCCAAAGTCAAATCCACGAAACAAGGTGTGTTTGAGAGTTTTTGTTTTTGAGAGATCTGCCTTTGACCTATAATTCTTACACCCTGTTTTGTCCTCTGATAGGTAACCTTGTTTTCCTTTGATTCGTTTTTTTATTTATCCTTCCATTTTTTAACATACAAGTAAATATGTACGTATTATATAGTCTTTCTTTTTCTTAGATAAAAGGTAGCATACACAATGCTGTGTAATTTAATGTTTGGAAGGGATAATTTTTAATTATGTGATTAGAAATCTGGTGCTGGTAATTCAGAAAAGAGTGGTAGTTGAAATGTGCTTTGTGTGTATAGAAGGAAATAATTTTAGATGACTGCTTCATATTTGATTCCTCCATTTTTTCCCACTAGATTGCATGTTTATCAGACTAGAAGCTGTGAATAGATTTTTTTTATTATCTCTTAAATCCATATGACTTTATATTCCTCATTAACCAAAGACTGAGCTCTTACTTATTACTCAGGTTGATTACTGTGACCTTCTTTTTATTCTGTTTCTCAGGTAAATCCTGTTGCTGTTGGTTTTTTTCTTTCTTTGGTGAGAAAAATTTTCTTTTATCTCATTCTTCTCATAGTCTTTTGTGGACTTCATGAATTATTTACCCAATACTGTGACAGTCTTCTGCTAACCTTTTATTGTCCCTCCTTGACCCACTTCAACCTAAGTAACATGTTGCTTCCAGTTACATTGTATCCACTAATACTCCTGTTTCCTTCACCATATGTGTTTACTTGAGGCTGGCCCTGAATGCAGTCCCTGGCTTCCATTTGTGTTTGATCCTGTCCTTATAAATCCCTCAAACCTATCACTTCAAATGTGATCCTCATTTAGCATCCAAGTTTTTAAAAATTTACAGGTATTAAATAATAATACATAAATTATAATTATTAAATAGTTATAATAACCTGAAAGGATTAAATAACTTTAGAGAAAAATAGAGAACAAAGCACATCAGTAAATCCACCTCTCTGTCACAGTAGCACTTTCCATTTTATGTATTATTGCCTTTTAACCATGTGAATACTATTTTTTATTTGGAATAAAAGTCTGTATTCCATTTGGTATCATACTTTATCATGTAACATTCTTCTATTTTTCTGTAATTATCTTAACTATTTTCAGTGCTATTTAATATTTCTGTTACTATTGTATAATTTATTAAATTATCCCCTCAATGTTGGATATTTAGAATATTTCCAGGTTTTGATATTATAAATTTAACTACAGCAAACATCTTTGTGAATTTGAGCCCTCTCTTTTCTCAGAACCAACTCTCAAGAGCAGGGTCACCAAATCAAAAGGTTGGAATTTTTTTGAGATTTTGTTAAATGCCAATTTCAGCTCCCCGAACTGTATCATCTTGGAATGTTTCACTGGAATGTGTCCACTATTATTTTCCTCCTGTTTACAAAAAAGGGGGGTGGGGACATAATTTCTAGGATTCAAAAATTTTTTGAATGGTGTATTATTTAACCAGTTATTTAATACATAATTTTTTTCTTTAATCTCTGTGGGTATAAGACAAAACACAGGTAATAATCTTGTAGTTATGTGTTTCCATTCCCCGTCATTTACATGACTTTGTTTTTTGATGTCTTTGGGCTTCATTCTTTGTTTGAGGCTTATGATGCAACTCAAAACTGTGTATTTCATATTTGTTCAAAATTTCCATTATATCCTGAGCTGTATATAATTCTTCCAAATATGGACTGTTGTGTGTGCTTCAGTGGTATTCACAGCAGCCTGTATTCTGGGCGTTCAAATGTTTACAAATTTGTTACAGAACCCCTGGATTGTTAATATCTCAGTTGAATTGCAAAATGCAATAAAAAGCTGAATGACTTGCATAAATCTGCATTGACCAAGTGATTCGTTTTTAACAATAAACTTCAGTTGTATAGTAGCTCACTGGAGACATCACAGAGTTTCTTTTCATTTTTCTTCTGCTTCCCTTGTTATCAGCTTTTTTCTCAGGTACCTCCCATCATAGTTGCAAGATGAATGTAGCAGTTTCATGTTATCACATTCGGATATGACAGTAGGTACAGGAAGAAGAGACAGTCTCCTTCTCTGGGTCTCTCTTAGAAAAGAGAATGCCTTTCCTAGAAGTCCCCAGGAGAAAATTCCCTTCACGCTTTGTTGGGTTGGCCACAACTGTGTCATGTACTCTAGCCTAAACTTGTCCCTAGCAAAAGGAATGGGATGACTATGACTGGCTTGGATCAATCAGGAATTACCCTCCAGGACTGGTTTGGGGACAGCCTCCCCAAAAGTACATGCTAATGCCCTGGAAGGTAGGTCCTTTGTAGGAAAAAATGGTGTTTCCTTAGAAAGAAGGAAGGGCAGAGGAGAAAGAAAATTAGGCAGGCAACCAAGAGTATATGCTGTATTAGATTATCTAATAAGTGGCTGTAGAACAGTTGACTTTTCATTTGGTTTTCTGTGTGTCAGTGAGATTAAATTGGCTCATAGAACTGTTCAAATTAACCTTCTTTTTTATCTTTGTCTTATATCAGTTACTGAGAGAGGAATATAAAAATTTCCATCTATAATTGTGGCTTTATCCATTTCTCCCTTTAACTGTCAGTTTTTGTCTCATGTATTTTGAGCTGTATTATTAGGTGCACACAAATTTAGGATTATTGTATCTTCTTTATGAATTAAGCTGCTTTTCATTATGAAACATTGCTCTTTTTCTCTGGTAGTACTCCTTGTTTTGATGTCTGCCTTTTCTGATATTAATGTAGCCACCCTAGCTTTCTTACAAATAGTGTTTATGTGACATATCTTTTTTCATCCTTTTACTTTGAACCCCTTTGTTTTTAAAATGCACCTCTTATGAACACTGTATAGTTAGGTCTTACTTTTGTATCCAATTTGACCATCTCTTCTTTTTAATTGAAGTGTTCAGTTCATTTATATTAAACATAATAATATGATTGAGTTTAAGTCTGCCATCTTGATAATTGCTTTTATTTGTCATCTCTGTTCTTTGTTTCTTTATCCCTCTTTTCCCATCTTCTTTTGGATTTATTGAGTTTCTTCTTTTTTTAAGGATCCCATTTTATCTCTTCCACTGGCTTTTATTAGCTTATACTTTTTTTTTAAAATAGTTGCTCTGGAGTAGGGTTCTCATTCTCCACTTTTTGGATTACATAATTATTTGTTTTGAGGGGCTTTGTGCATTATAGGATGTTCAGCCATTCCTGGCCTTTACTTACTGAATACTAGTAGTGTACCCCTCTCATGATAATAAAAAATGTCTTCAGTGATTGCAAATATCTGGGGAGGTGAGGGCAGGCAAAATTGCCTTTGGTTAAGAATTCAGCTTTAGAGCTTACAGTATGTATTTGTGATTTATAACAGTCTGCCTTCAAGTAATATACCACTTTCCATATCATGTTAGAATCTTAGAATAATATACTTCTATTTCTTTTCATCCTTATGTCATAGTTGTCATACATTTTAATTGCATATATTGTAACCCCCACATTACATTTTTATTATTTTGCTTTAAACAGTTTTCTTTTAAATTACAAAAGAGGGGAGAAAATTCTTTTATATTTACCAAGCTCTTCTTGCACTTTTCCTACTCCATCCCTTTCTCCAAAGAGCCCTGATTCCTTTTAGTGAGAGGGATAATTTGAAGCCAGAAGCTAGGAGCTAGATATGCCAATGCTAAGGTGTATGTGTGTATGTGTGTGTGTACCTGCATGTACATTTATACAGACTCTCATATATTTACATTTATATTTATTTCTATATGTTGAAAATTATGTGTTCATACTGATATGTCCAATTTCAATCAAGCACTACTGAATTCTAGTTTTTTCCCTTCCCTTCTTTGATACTGAAAAAACTAGCTTCTGTTACCTTTCATACACATATTTACTTTATTAGTCCCCCAGATGTAGCCAGCCTGTCACTGTTGCTTCCGTTGCCCCCACCTCTGTGTACATGCTTTACTTACTCTACTGAGGCTCTTAACATCTTACAGACTCCTACCTGCTGCAGAATTCCACCTGAGTTCTGACACCTTCCCTACATCACCCTTTTGCATGGATGCCCTGACGCCTGTGGCAGGCTGCCCTTCCACCCAGAAGTCCTCTTCACCTGGTTTGGACTCTGATGCCACCCTAGCCATCCCTTTCTGTGGCCATCCCTCTCAAGCTTTGAGACCCTGAGATAGATGGTTCATACTCATAACCTCTCTTTATTTTACTTGGGCTCTAATTTTATGCACGTTGCTATCTGCTGAGCTATCCCAGTATGGACATCTTCATCCTAGTTGGACTTTGACTCCCATGCTTGGCCACTCTTTATATTTACCAAGCTTAGCCTCTCTCTGGTTGTCCATTTTGCTTTATGCATCTGATGGTTTTAGTACTGAACTATTTGGGAAGCGAAGGGCAGAAGGAAGAGGAAGAGGACCTTTTACTTGTGAAAACAAAAAGCAGTATTACAGTTTAAAATGATAGGTTTGTGTGATCATTTGATTGTCTTCTCCTCTAACCTTCCTGAGGTAGGGACTGTTTCATGGATACAAAATAGTTTCCCAAGGATCTAGCATGAAGTATGTGTTCAGCGAGTTTTTATCGAATGAACAAATTTTCAGAGAGATTAAGTACTTTAATCAGATCATGCAGCTGTTATGTGTTTATGTGTTGAATGCATGATTGGAACACAATTCTCTGATTCTAAAGTTACCCAGACTGCTTTTACATCAGATACTTTTCCTATATAAAATATATGGAGAAAATAGTTTAATTAGGGAGTTACCCATGTGATAATTTACCTCAATTAATACAAGAGTTTGTAATGAATGTGGTATAGAGCTTAAAACTTTTAATAGTTTAAAAATAGCATCTTTCTCTTATATAACACTGTATACTCATTGAATCATAAAATGTTGGTGTTGAAAGGGGCTCCAGAGATAATCTAGTTCAGCACAACTAAGCTAAGCACTATTGCACATACATGTCACCATAGTACTAGTTAGTGTTCAGGGATGGGGGAGGTGGGAGAATGTGTAAGTCATGTGTGTAAGCTCTCCAGGTGATTCTGACTACACCTTTTGTCTCCTCTCAAAGTTTTCTTCAATCTGTGCTTTTACTGATTTACCCTTAGAGACTTGTAGGACATGGAAAATTTAACAAATGGGGAAGCGGAGCCCCAGAGAGTCAGAGTGACTTTTTAAGGTTTCGTCTCCATTTTTATCATCCTCCAGAAACATTTTACGCAAGAACATGATATTTAACAATTCTGCTTAATGCAGTGTAATTGTCATATGGGAGTGTGGTCGAGAAAGGTATAAAATAGTCTAAGAACTTGATAATTAGGCTATTAATTTACCAGTTTGTTTTCATTGTTTTAGCAGTACTCAGAAAGTTGATAATGGTGAGTTATGTTCCACATTCTTTCTGTTAGGAATATTAATTCATTTACAGAAAATAGTCCTGTTGTGGTGTTGATGAATTATAAGAAGAGTGCTAATGAAAATCTGGAAGAGGGAAGAATTTCTCTCAGAGTCATTTATCTTTAGTAGTAGTCATTGTTACTCCTTAGATATGTGTGCTTGCTAATAGTGTTGCACTGAAAAGAAATATCTTAAAGCCTTATATCATCAGAATTTTTTTGCTGTGTATGTATTGAATATGCTCACTTGTAACTTAACACATTATTATTTAATGACCCAGTTAGAGTTCTCAAGGAGTGAATTTAATTTATAGATTTTTGGAAATTAGATATAGAAAAGCTACTTTGCCATGCTAAATAGTCCAAAAGATGAGTGTTTCAGTATGAATTATTTTATATAATGGCTGCATTTAAATGTGCTCATTAGAATGTGAAAAGTAATATTTGAAAAATTACATTGCAAATAAGATTCAGAACTTAGTTTGCTCTATTTTTATATTACTCACATTGAGAATGTACATTTTCTAATAGAAAATCTATTGAGAGATGTGTGAAAACATCCTGCCTGGTGCTTTATTTCTTTCATTCTAATGCTTCACTGAGGAAAATCAATTTTTTGAGTGTGATAGCAGTGATACCTCCCTTGCAAAGTTTGAGGACTAGATAATAAATTAAATATGTAAAACACTACACATTATATCCGACACTTAGTAGTTGTTTAATAAGTCACTGGTTTTATTGACTTACCTAGTCTTTAAATCATTATTTACTACAGTAACTACAAGTAACTTTTATTATGCTTTACTGTTAATTTCTCTTTTCCCTTACTCTTCTACAGGTGTATCTACTTCAGCAATCAAAGTGGCATCAACCAGACTTCCTTCTCCCAAAAGTTTAGTGGGTGCCCCAACTCAGATTCTTGCACAGTTTCCGAAACAGCATCAACCATCTCCTAAGCAGTTACATCAAGTGCAGCAACAGACGCAGCAGCAGGTGGCCCAGCCTTCTCCCGTATCTCATCAGCAACAGCCTCAGCAGTCTCCTTTGCCACCTGGTATCAAGCCTACCATTCAAATCAAACAGGAGTCAGGTAACTGGAAAATGTTACAAGGCATGGTGATTCTTCCCCAATCACCAGTTCTCAGAAGACTGCTAATATATATGGATTTACGTCCATTTACACTTTCCTCAAGCACTAGAGTTTTAGTTCTAAAGTATATTTTGAGACTCTCCGGTTAGAAATGCTTATATAGAGAGAACTGGCTTGGGAATAGAAAAGGGACAAAAAGCAGCCTGCACAGCAGGAAGAGTAATTTTTAGTGAACTCTAGGGAGAGGTAAAGGAAGTTGAAGAAGCAAAGCTGAGGAAGATTTTAGAACTATACTCTGGGGCCATTGGGATTGTGGGAAGTGAACAATGGAAAAAGTAGTCTGGGAGTCTTCTGTTAGAGGGCTATGTAATAAATTTGGTATAAAATTGTCATGGGCAGAGGTGGTAAGATTATAGTACATTGAGGGTAGTGAAGAAGTTTGTGGTTTGCAGAATAACAGTTTGAACAGTTTGTTGAAAATATCTCCAGCACAGTGGGAATTCAGAGGCAGGAATCAGTTACTGTAAGTTATCAAATTATAAAAGTATTGAATAAAAAGGAAATTAAAAAGCATTTTAATATAATATCTTTAAGAAAAGAAAATGGATTTTTTTTCTTCTAATGAATCTGGACTGTTTTTGGTGGTAGAACAGGAATTTAAGAGATGTTGGCATTTTCAGTTCTGTTTTGTTTTTTGATAGGAACATTTTATTATTTTTTGATATAATTGACATATAACATTGTATTAGTTTTATGTGTACAGCATAATGATTTGATACATAAATATATTGCAAAATGATTACCGTAATACATTCAGTTAACATCCATCACCACACATAGTTACAAATTGTTTTTTTCTTTTGATGAGAATTTTTAAGATTGTCTCTAAGCAACGTACAAATATACAATACAGTATTAACTATAGTTAACATGGTGTACATTATTTATCTTATTATTAACAAGAAGTTAACTTTTGACCACCTTCACACATTTCAGCTAAAGCCTAGCCCCTGCCTCTGGCAACCAACGTCTGGTCTCTGTATTATGAGTTTTTTTCTTTTTTCTTTTTTAAGATTCTACATATGAGTGTTATCATATAGTATTTGTCTTTCTCTGTCTGACTTATTTCACTTAGCATAATGCCCTCAGGGTCCATCCATGTTGCTGCATACAGTAGGATTTCTTTCCTTTTTATCCTGAATGATATTCCTGTGTGTGTGTGTGTGTATCACATTTTCTTTATCCATTCAACCATTGATGGATACTTAGGTTCCTTACATGTTTTGGCTGTTGTAAATGATGTTCAGTGAACATGGGAGTGGAAATACCTTTTTGAGATACAGTTTTCATTTCCATCAGATAAATACCCAGAAGTGGAATTGCTGGATCATATGACAGTTTCATTTTTAATTTTTTAGGGAACCTTTATACTGTTTTTCCATAGTGGCTGTACCAATTTATATTCCCACTAACAGCATATGAGGGTTCCCCTTTCTCCAGACCCTCACCAACGTTTTTAGTTTTCTTAATACACCCATTCTAACAGGTATGAGGTGATATTTCATTGTGGTTTTGATTTGCATTTCCCTGATGGTGAGTGATATGGAGCATCTTTTCACATGCCTTTCGGCCATTTGTATGTCTTCTTTGGAACATTGTCTATTCAGATCTTCTGCCCAGTTTTTAATCACATTGTTTTTTTACTATTGAATTGTATGACTTCTTTATGTATTTTGGATATTAACCCCTTATCGGGTTTATGATTTTCAAATATTTTCTCTCATTCCAAGGATTGCCTTTTCATTTTGTTGATGATTTCCTTTGCTGAGCAGAAGCTTTCTAATTTGATGTAGTTTCACTTGTTTATTATTGCTTTTGTTGCTTTTCTTGTGGTGTTAAATGCAAAAAGGCTGATGTCAAGGAGCTTACCCACAATGTTTTCTTCTAGGAGTTTATGTTTCAGGTTTCAGGTTTATGTTTCAGGGCTTATGTTCAAGTCTTTTCATCCATTTGAGTTGATTTTTGTGTATGGTGTAAGATAGTGGTCTAGTTTCAGTCTTTTGCATGTAGCTGTCCAGTTTTTCTAGAACCATTTTTTGAAGAGACTCTCATTTCCCATTTTATATTCCTGGTCCTTTGTTGTAAATGAGTTGACCATATATGTGGGGGTTTATTTCTGGGATTTCTGTTCTGTTCCGTTAATCTAAGTGTGTTTCTATGCCAATACCATACTATTTTGATTACTATAGCTTTGTAACATAGTTTGAAATCAGGATGTGTGATGCCTCCAGCTTTGTTCTTTCTCAACATCACCATGGCTGTTTGGGGTTTTCTGTGGTTCCAAATTGTAGGATTGTTTGTTCTGTTTCTGTGAAAAATGCCACTGGAATTTTGAAGAGATTGCATTGGATCTGTAGATTGCTTTGGGTTAGTATGGATATTTTAATAATATTAATTCTTCTAATCCATGAGCATGGAATGTTTTTCCATTTATTCGTTTCTTTACTTTCTTTCATCAGTGTCATAGTTTTTAGTATACAGGTCTTTCATCTCCTTAATTAAATTTATTATTAGTTTTTTATGCAGTTGTAAATGGGATTATATTCTTCATTTCTCTTCCTGATAGTTCATTATTAGGATATAGGGGTACAACTGATCTTCATATTGATTTTGTATCTTAGAACTTTACTGAATTTGTTTATTCTGATAGTTTTTTGGTGGAGTCTTAGGGTTTTCTATATATAATATGTCACCTGCAAATAGAGACAGTTTTACTTCTTTTCTGATTTGGACACCTTTTATTTCTTTTTCTTGCATAATTGCTCTTGGCTAAGACGTCTAGTACTGTGTTGAATAAAAGTGGCAGGAGTGGGCATTCTTGTCTTATTCTGAAAATGGATTTTTCATCATCTCTTTGGAACAGCAGGGGTGAGAGACACTTAAAACATTAGTAAGCAAGGTGTGGTTAATTATACAAAATCTGTTGTGACTAATAAAGGCTGTATATTATATACTGTGTTGTTTGGATTCTTTTTTATTTCATGTAAAAATGCTTATGAAAGCTTTTCACATTTACTCAAAATCTCAATCCTCTAATCCTGTTTTTCCCATAAGTCTTAAATTTTCTCAGTTGCAGTCTTATGCCATGACTGCTTTCAGAAATCTATCATAGTTAGGGGGGGAATATGTTATTAATAAAATCCCAGTAATAGAGCTGGGTTGTTCCCTAATACAGATTTTGATGAAGTTCAGTTTATCAGTTTTTCCTTTTATGGATCATACTTTTGTTTTCAAGTCAGAGAAACTTGCTTAGCCCTAGGTCCTATAGTTTTTCTCCTGAAAGTTTTATAGTCTTATTTTTTACATTTAAGTCTGTGGTCTATTTTGAGTTAATTTTTGTATAAGTATAAGGTGTGAGGTTTAGGTTGAGGTTAATTTTTTTGCCTTTGGATATATTGTTTTAGCATCGTTTATTGAAAAGGCTATCAAACTCCATTGAATTGCTTTGGCATCTTTGTTAAGAGTCAGAGTATATTTGTGTGGGTTTTATTTCTAGGTTCCATTTGTTCCAGTGATCTATATGTCTATCTCTCTGTCAATACCAACTGTTTTGATTACTGTAGGTATGTAGTAAGCTCTAGCATCAGATAGAGTGACTTCTTCTACTTCATTCTTCTGTTTCATAATTATTTTATCTATTCTACTTCTGTTGCTTTTCCATATAAATGTAAGATGAAGCCTGTCTGTGTGTACTAAAACCTTGTTGGGATTTTCCTAGGAGTTGCATTAAACCTATAGGATCAGTTAGGGGAGAATTAATGTCTTGTTGAGTCTTCCAGGTCATGAACACAGCATGTATCTGCATTTATTTAGGTCTTGACTTCTTTCATCAGTGTTTTACAGTTTTCAGCATACAAATTCTGTATGTGTTCTGTTAGATTTATTCCTAAGTATTTCCCTTTCTTGGAGTGATTGTTAATGGCCTTACGATTTTAATTTCAATTTCCACATGTTCATTGTTACATGGAAATGGTGTTGATATTGTAGTCTCTGACATTGGTAGGATAACTTACTAGTTCTGTGAATATTTTCATGGATTCCTTGGGATTTTTCTATGTAGACAATTGTGTCATCTGTAAATAAGGATGGTTTTATTTCTTCCTTTCCAATCTGTTATGCTGTTTATTTCTTTTTCTTGTCTGATATGCTAGAACTTCCAGTGCTGTCTTGAGTAAGAGTAGAGTGAGCTGACATCCTTGTCTTATTCTCACTGTGAAGGAGAAAATATTCATACTTTCACCATTAAGTATTATCTCAGCGGTTGGTTTTTTGTAGATGCTTTTTATGAAGTTGAGGAAGTTTCCCTCCATTCTTAGTTTTCTGGGAGTTTTTTCATGAATGGATGTTAGATTTTGGCAAATTCTTTTTCTGTGTTTATCTGTATGGTTATGTTTTTCTTGTTTAGTCTATTGATATGTCGATTACATTGATTTTCTTTGAACTACTCTTGTTTATCTGAAATAAATCCACCTTGGACATGGTGGAGAATACTTTGTATACGTTACTGGACTTAATTTGTTAATGTTTTGTTGAGAATTCTTGTGTCCTGTTTCTGGCAGTTAATGGTCTATAATGTATTTTTCTGTACTGTGTTTGGTTTTAGTATAAGGGTAATACTGACCTCATAAAATGAATTTGGAAATACTTCTTCCTTTTCTGTTATTTGGAAGAGATTGTATAAAATTGATAGTTCTTATTCTTTAAATGTTTGGTAGAATTCTCCAATGAAATCATCTGCACCTAGAGATTTTTTGGGGGGGAGCTTTTAAATGATGAATTTAGTTTCTGTAATGTGTATAGGACTAGTCAGGTTATCAGTTTCATCTTGGTTGAGTTTTGGTAATTTGTGGTTCTCAAGGAATTGAGAACAGTTCTAAATTGTTGAAAATGTATGGAAAGTTGTTAAGTGTAATCTCTTACTACCTTTTAATGGCTGTAACATCCTCTGTTTCCTGATATCGGTGGTTTGTATCTTCTCTGTCTTGTAAGACTAGCTAGAGGTGTATCAGTTTTATTGAATGTTTTTAAAAACTAGGTTTTTGTTTCATTGGTCTTTTTAATCATTTTTTCAATTTCATTATCTTTATTATTTCCTTCCTTCAGTTTGCCTTGGGTTTACTTTGATTTTCTGGTTTCTTGAGGTAGGAACGTAGATTGCTGAGTTAAGACATTTTCTTTTTTCTAAGCATTTAGCACTTGTATCTACATACACATAAATAAGTTGTTAATTTCACACCGCACTGTGTTAAGTGCATACCACTTATTTTGACGTGTTTTATTTTCATTTTCATTTTCATTGAGTTTCCTGTGTTTTTAAATTTTGGCATCCAAAAAAGTAATAAAATTTTTAGTTGTTTGGCAATACATTTATCCAGTTGTTTCAGAGAATTAGTGTTGTAAAAGTGTTACCCAAAATTTCCAGTTAACATTTATTAGTACTTTAATTTCTAGTTAGCATGAGAGATTTCTCTTAAATGGACATTTTACATTTGGAAGGTCAGTGTAACAATTATAACATTTAAGTAAAAATTTTGAAAAATATAAAGAAAGTCCTAACATTACCATCTCCTAACATTTTTATTTTATGTTTACATACTGCCTTCAAATTCTTATCCACATGAATATTTTACATAGATTCAATAATAGTGTATCCTTTATTCTGTATCTGACAGTGAGTATTAAAAATACTTTTAAAAGAAGTCAATTTAAAAATGAAAGTTAAAAAATAAAATATTCTTGGTCTTGATAGGTTTCAACAGCCTTTATAATTTAAGAGGTTAGAGAAATCATTGGTGTAGTTGGGAATATATAAAAAACTACATTAACATTTTATTTATTTTTTATCCTAATCCTTTCATCCCAAGTATTTGCATGGAACAGGTTATTCATCTTATAGAAATTCAGGTCAATGGCTAATATGGTTTGAAATCTGTTGTGACATGATCATCGTTTAAAAATATTTTCTTTGAGAACTTAATAGCTTCTATAATGTTTTGATTATATTCCTGAATGAGAGAAATTCGGAAAAATAAGAATTTGAGGAGCTTCATCAGTATGAAAAGCTCTAATTTAGGCAAGACTGCTGCCCTCTTGGGTTGGTATAAGGCACATGTTTTTTAAAGTAATTTGTACTGAGATTTATCTTTTCTTCTTTCAAAGGTGTTAAAATTATCACACAACAAGTTCAACCAAGTAAAATCTTGCCCAAACCAGTGACAGCAACTCTGCCTACTAGTAGCAATTCCCCTATCATGGTGGTTAGCAGTAATGGTGCAATTATGACAACTAAGCTAGTAACCACTCCTACTGGTAAGTTTTCCTGAGCATCAGTCTGTTCATTCATTATATATTGATTGAGTAATTTCTCTGTACCAGCAATGTGCTTGACATTGGGGATGTAGATTAATGAAACAATTCTTCAACAATGACTCCCCCTTCCTACCAACTGAAATTAGTTTTCATTATTGTCACAGTCTTCTGTTCTTTTCCTTTATAGTATATACTGCAGTTTCCAATTATCTAGTTACTTGTTTATTGATTGTTTAATGTTGTTCACCTCATTAGACCATAAATTCCATGATAAGGGACCATGCCTGTTTCATTCACCATGTATATGTAGAGATGGTCTGGAAGTAGTGTTCAGTTAGATTTGTTGAGTGAATGAAAACACAGTCGTACCAACAAGGATATCACTCTGATGAGGTTGAGAGTCTGTGTTATAATACAGTGTAGTAAGCATTACTCAGACAGAGGGAAGCCCACGATACCATTTTGCACAGATATCAGAGCAACCAGACTCTGCCCAAGGAGGTGACAGTATAGAGCATTTTAAGTAATATCACACTTGCAACCTTGAGCAGTTTACATATTAAATGAAATCAGGTATGTAAAGTCAATAGCTACTTCGATTAACTAATATTAGAAATAACCATTACTATTATTTTAAATTTATATCTCTTAGCAAACTTTTTGAGGAGGGTCCGTGTTTAGGTGATAGAATCTGAATAGTATAAAATGGTACCTGTCTCAAGTATATAAGCTTTCATCTATTGGCCAGTATGTAAAACTCTGTACAAACACTACACTTAATCTTTCTTAGCCTTTAATATCTCCATTTTCAGCAACAAAATAGAGACTTATGTTAAGAAACTTTCCAAAGTCACACAGCCAGTAAAAGTCAGAACTGGAATTTGAACCCAAGTCTGTTTGACTCAAAACTTGTGCTTTTTTTTTTTTTTGTGGTAAAATATAGATAACATGAAATTTACCATTTTCACTCTTTTTATGTGTACAGTTCATTGGCATTAAGTATATTCACATTATTTTGCAACCATCTCCACCATCCAGCTCTAGAATTTTTTCATTTTCCCACACTGAAACTCTGTACCCATTACCCAGTAACTCTCTCCATTCTCACCCTCCCCCAGTCCCTGGAAACCACCATTCTACTTTCTGTCTCTACAAAGCCTATGCTTTAAAAACCCTGTTCCTCTTGTTTTAAATCTGTCATACTTCTCCAGAATTTTTCTCCATTTGGTACTAAGTGTTATGTATATATGATTCCTCATGTTAGGGAAAGGTAGTGAAAAATAATATGTCTTACTGTGCATAAATATTAGAATAAGTGTCTATTTTTAAAACAAAAGCTTAAGTTGAAGTTTGTTTCAGTTATAATTCAACTAATTCAAACTGTGTATCTTTACATTAGATTTTTTTCTGATTCAAATGTATGTTTGTAACCAGTTTAATTCTACTTACTGTTCTTCCCTTCCTCCCATTTTTTTGGGGCAGTGGTTATATTTTTAAATGGTGAATAACTTGCTAAAAGCATTTTTGGAGGGAGAGGGTTGCTGAAAATAGCCTAGTGACCTCTGAATCTAATTATTATGAAAAAATTTTTTCCAGTTGAAGAAGGTGTTACCTTAGTCATTTTCATTTTCCCCAAGACTAATAGTTCTTAGTTTAGGAATAAAATTTCTGAATGCTGGATTTGTAAGAAACTACAACAGGCTCATCTGGTTAGTTTTAATTCCTGTTTGGGAAAAGAAAAAAGTCCTGGAAATAGTGGGGGAAGAATATAAAATCCTTTGAGAGATGTGAAAAAGAGTATTCTAAGAGGTCATGTACAGTTGAGGAAATATGTAAACAGTGAACTTTTTAGGCTAAAAAGAAATATTCCTGGCAACTTTTGGCAGCTTCAGCTTTAATCTCTAGTAAAATGATGGAATAACTCATTAAATACAGAAATATATTTAGAGGGTAGCCGAGTACAAAACAGTAAAAGTTTTTAAAATTTCAGGCAAACAAATACTGCCTTCGTTGATGAGTGCTGATGTTGGGGCTTGGCACTGAGACAGCATAAAAAAGATGCAGGAAAAAAAAAATGAAATCAGAGACCTTAAAATCTGTAACAGAAATATCTAAAATGCTCTGGCAGGAAAGATGATTAAATACAAGTTTCTTTTGGCATAAAACTAGTGAAGAAGGATAGTGGAAGAAGGGAATAGAGTTACACTTTTTCTTAGGGTTAGTAATTTGATACAACACATCACAAAATTTTATGTGTAAATTTAAATTGACTTGGCTATAGTTCTTGCAATGTACCTTGAAAACTGACTGTAAATTGTTACTTAATGTCTTGACACCTTGAAATTCCATTTTTAAGTTAAAGTGATGTAGATTACATTGTATAAATTGTCATTCTTCTATAAGTAACAGCAAGTTTTTCTTTTGGCTTTTCCCTTTTTATAGGCACACAGGCCACCTATACCCGGCCAACAGTGAGCCCATCCATAGGTCGGATGGCTGCAACCCCTGGAGCTGCAACCTATGTGAAAACTACCAGTGGTAGCATCATTACAGTAGTCCCCAAATCATTAGCTACCTTGGGGGGCAAGATAATTAGCAGTAATATAGTTTCTGGTAGGTATATCTGAAATGGTAAAGGTATAGGTGACGAGTAAGAGGGAAAAAAACATATTTCACTGTTGAAGGATTCTGTTTTGTCTCAGTTTTCTGTTTGGAAAAGTAAAAGCTTTGTTTTTAGTCCTGATGTAGTGACCAGGTATAGTTTTTTAATTCTAGTATTAAGTCCTCACATACTAAGCTTTTGATTGAAAATTGAAAAAACACTTAATTGTTTTTAATTAGAATGGGAAGATTATGGCCTACATCTGCTTACAGATTTTTCATTTACAAAATATTCTCCTGTTTGTCAATTCATTCAGACCTCCTGAGTTAGTGTGCAGATACAGATTTAAGTTTAGAGAAGGGAAATTGGCCTATCCAAGACTGTACAAGCTAGTGAAAGAACTAGTATTTATTCATCTAAATGTGTTTGTATTATATTCATCTAAATATAATATCTTATATTTCAGTTTACTAATGTCACTTTAGCTTATTAAAATTAAAAATACTTGAATATTTGCTTTTTACCATTTATACTGTTTACTTTTTAAAAAATATTTTATTCAGTTAATGAAGGCTAATATTTACTGGTATTTTAGAACCTTACCTAGTTTTTATTGGCTCATTAATTCCTGCAGTATTTGTGTTGTGGACCCTGAAATGGAATGTTAACATGGCATCCGGTTTGATTGATTATTATTTTTTAATTAAATTTATGTATATAAATAATCTGATCAACAAGCCCTATAGACGTTAACTGTCTACCGTTTTTGTAGACTACTCATATTTTGTACATCCCAGGTGAGTTGTTCTAACATTTTAAAGTGAAGGGATAGAAATTCCTGGAGGAAATACAATGTTGCTGATAACTCAGGAAGTGAAAAAAAAAAAGAAAAGCAGGGATGGTATTGGCATAAAGTGCAATATTTAAAGCTGCTAATCTTGGCTCTGCTTTTAAGTGTGAGAAAATCCAATGTTTGCCAAACTGAAGGGGGTGAAACTAGAAGAGACAGAATCATTATAGTCAAGTTTTAAGAGGATGTTTTAAATAACAGTTAAAACTCAAATTATAATTTATTTCCTGACAATATCTTCAAATAGCATAGAGTTACATACTCAAATATTTTGAAAAAGTGATGGTGTTTTTTTACTGGTAAGCTTTTTATGATCATAAGAATTTTTCTTATATTAATTTATAATACTATATATCTTGAAGGAATATCTATCTAGATGTCATGCGGATTGTTTTCAGACCTTATTTATGATTTAGCTGCTCTGTATAAGGTTAGAGCAATATATGCAGGCACATTTTCCTGGAAGCAAAGAGGTGGAGGAGATAACTACGCTACACATGTACACATTTTATCCACCTTTGTTTTTAAATGTAAAGCACCTATCGTTAGGTGTTCTTTCAAGTGTGTAGGTATACATGAGAAACATTCTTAAACTTTTCCAGTGCTATAGGATATACTTGGCACATAGTTGCTCATTTTGTTTGTACCTCTGCTTTACTGTTTGGCACTTTTATTCTAAAGAACTTCTCTCAATTCTGACATAAGGGTCTAAACTGATACTTATGTACATGTCAATATTCTTTATAAAGGTAGTTCTCTTATAATATTCTTGGTCCTGATACTGGGATTATAATTGACTAGATTATAATTACTGGATTATGTTTACTTATATAGAGAGAGAACTGTCAGATATGTGAGGGGTTTTTTGTGAGCTTTGTTGAAGATCGAAGAATCATGGCTCTTTTTTGCAGAAGATAGGATCTTTCAGAAATGAACTCATTATTTTGACTCTGAGACATTATAAGAGCCTCTGACAAGGGCAAGAATTGATTTTGATTCTCTTAATCTTTAGCACAGTGTCCAGGCAAGGAGCTAGTGTTTATATACTTCCTTATTCATTCTTACTTTGCTCATTCCTTGAGCAAATCAAAATAAAACGTTAACAAGAGACCAGGATTGCCAGGGTGATTTAAGAATCTGTGAATAATAGAATCTGGGCCAATAAATTTGTGTTCTTTAATCCTACCTACCATAATGCTCAAAATTTTACAGCATCTTATTTTTTTTATTAAGGTATTATTGATATACACTCTTACGAAGGTTTCACATGAAAAAACAATGTGGTTACTACATTTACCCATATTATCAAGTCCCCACCCATACCCCAATGCAGTCACTATCCATCAGTGTAGTAAGAGGCCACAGATTCACAATTTGATTTCTCGGTGCTACACTGTTTTGCCCTTGATTCCCAACACCATGTGTACTAAACGTTACATGTGTGTTTTCATGCATAATACCCCACTACAATCCTTCTCCCTCCCTCCCCCTGCCCCCTCCCCTTTGTAACTACTAGTTCCTTCTTGGAGTCTCTGAGTCTTTGGGCATCTTATTTTAACAATAAGGAATCTCTGGAGATACAGGGAATCATATTATGAAGTCAAATATGATTCTTGATTGCTACATTATATCTTGACTCTTTGTAAGTAAAGACAGTTTATATAAGTTCATCTGATTCTATTAGTGGACAGATACTGGGCTGAGGGCAGTGAAGGATGTATACTTGAGTACGGATGTCTGCAAGATCTTTTATAAACTAATAGACATAAATTAAGACAGTATGACATAAAAGAATATTTTCGACTAATATAACATGGTATCACCTGATGTAAGCTTGTACTCACCGTAATTTTAATGGAATTGATAATTCTAGTAATAAATTGTATTCTGTTTTGTTATTAGTAGATTACTTTCTTTTATACGTCTATGTGTGTAATATTTCCGCTCCCATTTTGATGAACTAGTGAGTGAACTTGGTT
Source organism: Smutsia gigantea (assembly GCA_032199065.1). NCBI lineage: Eukaryota > Metazoa > Chordata > Mammalia > Pholidota > Manidae > Smutsia > Smutsia gigantea. The sequence continues at coordinate 98,653 of JAVSCE010001162.1, forward strand.
TGCAACTGTCTCAAAAATTGACACATCTCTGTAACAGAAAGGATTAGACAATTTTGTAGATAAAAATATAATTCATGAGCAAGTTTTGTGAAAAAGTAGTCTTTATACTTTGGTGGAGAGTTTAAGCTTGGTTTACATTTCCTTGAGGTAGATTTTAATGTTTACTTTCTAAAAACACTTTTTTATTAACTGAATATTTGGTGAGGTTGCATTGTCAAAGGCGGCATAACCAGTCACATATGAGGGATTAGAGTTCAGAGTTAAAGTTGATACACATGAATCATGGGCAGCTTGTTTTTCATGGCTCTTAACAGCTCACTATACAGAGACTGCAGATAAAGGGGAAAACATTTGTAAAGCTAGTCTGTGGATAAAAGTGCTTTTTATATGTAACCTGAGTGTGTTATCTTAGACTGATGAGACATAATATATTATACAGATACTGTATCAAGATTGCCAAAAATTGCTGTGTAACTAGAGTATTATTTTTAGTGCAGTCTTATTTCTAAAACTAGTAGGAATGTTAAGGTGTTCCAGTAGAGAAGAATAAAATTTTGTTTAATTTTTCTTCTTGAGAATGTATTAGCCATGTTTTTAATGAGTTCCCGTTCTGTGCTTAGTCATCTGATTATTTATATGCAAACCTATAGAAGAAAAATGTGACTCATCTGTTTTCATAGGCAGAGGAAATTACAGGTGCAAAAGTAGCATTAGGACTGGTAGGCTCAAAGACCAATGTGGAAACCAACCCACTGAAGGAGAGTTATATTTTGGATGATCCTGAAAATTAAATTCTGATGGAACCGGGAAAGCTAAGCAGAAAAGTTTGGGCTTTGTGTGGTAGGTAATAGGAAGCCTTAGTGAAGAAGTTACTTGTTAGACTAGAGTTTATGTCTAGTAGGAACAAATAAGATCTTATTGGTAAATTGATAATCTAAAGGGTCAGATCATACAGGATTTTGAAACCCAAGAGGTGAAGCTGGCGTATGTACAGTAGGGATTAAGAAGGTTTTGACTACACATTTTGGGATCTTGACATGATGAAATTAATTTTTTTAGGATGTTTGATAATGACAGCATCAGAGCTATCAGCATGATAGAAAAACTTGAAATAGGGAGAGAATGTGGGAAGCTGAAAGATATGAGGGTATTGTCTGTTAAGCTGACATTGATAGCATTTTGAAAGAAAAGCATGTTGGTGACAAATTGAGTCTATTCACATACTCATTGAACAACTATTACTCAATAATTGTCATACACTGTGTGCTAAACACTGAGGAATTAGTGACCTGAAAAGACACATTGTGGAGCTCAAGGGACTTTCATTTTGTTGGGGGATAAAGGGAAGAGGACAAGGTAAGATTCAAAGATTTGCACCAGGATTTCTAACTTGGATAATTAGAATAATGCAGGATACAAATTTGATAGGCAGATTTGATAGGTAGAAGAAAAGCAGATTTTGAAGGATATGGGGGAGAGGGCAAGTTAATATGTTTGGGTCAGTATATAGAGAACTACTAAGTAGACTTTAAATTTATATTTGAAAATATAAATTCACATGTATATAAAATAGATATTGGAGTTCACATTCTTCAGAGTGCTGCAGATCACTTTTGATAATGTGGCTTGGTCTGTGAGTCAGGGTTTGTCTTTTTTGATCACACAAAAATACATGGCTTGTTTTTATACACTTTCTTTAGAGGCTAATTTGAATTTTGATAAGTATTTACCTCTTTTTTATGTTCTTTTTTTTGAAGAGCTTTCCCATCACACTAGTCACATAGAATACTGTGTGGGGGGGAAATATTTGTCATGGAATAGAGATTCTGATTTGTTCTAGTTAACTAGGAATATTGATGGAGAAACTGATAGTGATATTTTTAAATCCCGAGTTTAGTGTGTAGGTCCTCAGATTGCAAAAAGATGACTGCTGTGCATCAATTTTCAATATTCTCTCATTCTAGGACAACTGACTGTTCCAGGCCTTCATTTTCATCCTCATGACAACCTTCACTTCATCTAGGGTTTTCAGTGATTACATGTATTAACTGTGTACAACATAAACATATAACCAAATATCACTAGTCCTTAACTCAGGCCTCCTTTTCTCCCCCCTTCTCTAAGGAACGACTACCAAAATCACTACAATCCCAATGACTTCCAAGCCCAATGTGATTGTTGTGCAAAAGACTACAGGAAAAGGAACGACCATTCAAGGCCTCCCGGGCAAAAACGTTGTCACAACATTGCTAAATGCTGGAGTAAGTAAGACCTTGAACTGCAGACTCCGCAATCTGCTGAGGATTTTAAAGACCAGCTATACAAATATTTGCCTAAGGACTTCAGAACCCAACAATGGCCAGAATGGCTTTATCTACCATGATGTGATGTAATAACTGTTAAAACTCCACCTACTGTTGGCATTTTTTCACATTACTTTCTAAAATGTGTTGCTCATAGCTAGGTTGCTTATGATCATGATGTAGATGCTTAGCTTGATCCAGATGGAGGATTTCATTGGTTTAACAACCAGGGGACCTCTTTGAAAGGACAGTTTTATTTCTGCTTGTGGCCAGTAGATACCTGCCTGGTATTTGGCCTATGCTGAGCAAAGAGAAATTATTTGGGATTAAGAGTAAATTAATTGACAAGTATTTGCTATTTTGATTGTTTTCATTTTTACCTGAGCTAGTAAAAAAAAAATCAAATAACATTCATTTATAGTTCTAAAGGCAATTAGGAGGTTAAGAGGTTTAGAGTTAAGACAAATCTGAGCACTGTTTCTTAAGTATCATAGTTTTTTTACCTTAGCTAATCAATTCAGCTTCTCTCATCCTTAATTTCCTCATTCATACATTGGGGTAGATGATCTCTACCGGTGGATTTGTTCAGTAACTGGTAGCTGTTTTCAGAGTGCTTTAGAACAGTACCTGGAACATAGGAAGTTCTCAATAAATGTTTTTTTCCTTATTGTTATTACTCTTGGTACTTAACTGTTTAGGCTTGGTATGTCCCTACACTTTGCTAGAAAAAAAGAAGGCTAAACCTCATTGAGCTAGATCTCTAGTAGCTTCCTACTCATCACAGTCTTTACAATGATGGTAGGGGTCCAGCATCAAATCTTTTTATCATGTAGGAAAACAGATTGTTCCTAGCCTGAGTTCATAGAACTAAAAGTAAAGCCAGGATTAGAATTTGGATTTTCAGAATCCTTCATAGTCTGGTTTGCAATTTCTCATAACTGGATATATAAGCAAGGGATTGTCATGAACACTAGGTCCCTATGGTCACATAGATCTAAGAGTTGTATGTGAATCCTAGCTGCTAGATATACTTAATGGCAATAGTTTGATGCAGGAAATGATAGACAAGCAGATCAGAGTAAAAAAACATCCTCTTCACCACATACATACACGCACCTGTACTCAAAACTTGCTCACCTGTGCATGACAACATACTCACGTCAGAAGAGCTTTTTCAAAAAAATAGACTGTTAGGTGTTTTTGATTGGCTTTGAATGGGCCATTATACTTGGACAGGGCCCATCAAGCTGTTTAATGGATAGGCATGCCTACTTGCTCACTAGTGATGCATGGCAAATGAACTAGAGCTCTTTCCACAAGGGTGTGTGTGTGTGTCGTGTGTGCGTGCATGTGAAAATAAGTAATCACATGATTGGCAGGCACTTCATATTTCCCTTAGATAATTATAGCAGATAGTTAAGCTTGCAATTTTTATGATCATATTTAGCTTTAAATTCACAGTTATTACCATTTTGCCAGCTCACCTGGGTGCTTTTGTTTTTACTGGCTGCTAAGTTTAGATGGCCACACATTTAGATGATAACTAAAAATTTTTAAAAACTATTAAAATGAAATATTTAGATCTTTTCCTTTTTAATTTTTTGGATTTCAATTTCTTAAATTTTAATAATAGTAAAATAACAGTATTATGATTGAATTTAGTTGAGCTCAAGTATTGACTCCATAAATGACCAGAAAGTGGTACTTAGGAATAAAGCAGATGAAAATGCAGAAAATGGTGAAAAGTTAATGGGCTTAAGCTATCTAGTTAATAGACTAAAGTGATATTAGTAACATACTAATAACAAATAGCGGGAAAATGCTATAAGTTTTCCTTTTGTGTTTTCCCATATAACTTCGGAAAGAATGTTAATATCTGCACTGACTTCATCTCTTACCCATACTTTTTCACATAGATTATATACAGTATTTTGGAATATTTAGAATAGTATATAGAATATTTTACATTCTGCTATATATACTTATAATTTCATATTTGGGGAACAGCCAGTTTATTTTGTATGTGTACATTGGTATAATGCACAGTATTTTTTTTAATTACATAAATGTTCATATAAATTAGAAAATAAAGATGAAAGTTGAGGGGGCAAGACCTATAATCCCAACTCTTAGAGATAACCATTGTTAACATTTTAGTATAAATTCTACAATTTTCTATTTTAATATATATTCTATGAATGGGACAGTATATTCTTAAATGAAGTAATTTTTAAAAATTCATCAGAAATAGTTAATACCTTCTTTGGACAGAAAGTTGGTCAGATGACTTCTAAGACCACCTCAATAAAATCTAAGGATTTTTGATCACCTGGAAACATCATGCTTTGTTGTACCATTTACAGTCCTTTTCCCATCATCCTGGTAAAACCTATCTGTGATTTTTCAGTACAAAGATAGTTTCCACCACCTAAACGCACATAAATCTCATATACTTACTGACTTCAATTTAGGGAGAAAAGACTATTCAGACGGTGCCAACAGGAGCAAAGCCAGCTATAATCACAGCTACAAGACCCATCACCAAAATGATTGTAACTCAACCAAAAGGAATAGGTTCCACAGTTCAACCAGCAGCTAAAATCATCCCAACAAAAATTGTTTATGGGCAGCAAGGGAAAACACAGGTATGTTACAAGATATGGTGATTTTTCTTGGCTCTGGTATATTCTGAATTCCTAAAATTCCAAGGTAGTAATTTGAATGGAAGGGTCAGTAATCTTTAAAAAATCAAGTTGTTAGAAGTTATGACTGAATGTGTATTATCATTCTCTTTTCAAAAACTGTATTTCTCTCTTTAGTAATTTTTTTTCTTTGGAAATATTTGTGTCATGTTATGATCAAAGATTGGGTAAAAGAATCCCCTTGGAATAAAATTTGCTGAAGGTATATATTGTTATTTGAGAAGTAGATGGTTGACAGAGGATGGTAATTATTCAGAATCTCTCAAAGAAGAGCTTTTTAAAACATAAGGTATTATGGCCTTCAAAAGCACTGTATTTGCTTATAAAATTTGCTTCAATTGAAACCTAAATGATGGAGAAGCTAGAGATTTATTCATTTTTCAACCAATAGAAGATAAGGGAACATTCTGGAAATTTGCCTGAGAAATTGAGGCTTGAGATTTACTTTTATGTTGGTAGGCTATTTATTTTGCAGATATTTTAACTGTTTTCTGAGACTATCAAAAGAACCAATGTCAGCCTTGGTTGAGAAATGCCATCCTTGAATTTTTATAAAAGGTATTAATTTACCTATGAACTAGTAATTTGCTTTTAGTAATTTTCCAATACCCTCAGAATTGTAGCCAAATAGTTTACATACCTAAACAAACAAGTTTTGTGATTAGAAATAAGTCTAAATTGCCTTTAAGTTTCAACTGTAACAATTTCATTAGTTCCATCGTAGTACAGCCCATGTTTTCATTCTTGAATTCTAGGAAATAGATGACTTAGTAGAGTGTGAAAATGCTTAGAATCTTACATGTGGGAGAAACAGAAAATAAATGTGGTGAGTCTTTTGAAGTCAACCCCTGGAGTCCAAATTTGAAGTGGAATGGTTTAGTTTGAAAATTTTCTCCCATTTCACTTACTTTAGTGTCTATGGGTTTGACCTTTGCCAAGAGTTGATCTGTCATGTTTCATTTTGCTTCTAATGGTTGTCTAAATCAGTGTTTTTCTGGGGATTTTTAAAAAATAACTTAGGTCCCAAACAAGTTTACTTTGTGCATATAGGTCAGTTAAGAATTTCATTTGGTTGCTAATGAAAAGAAAACCGAACAACAGTGGCTTATACAAATTAGGGTATTTTTTTTTATCATGTTAACAAAGGTTCAGAGGGAGGCAATCCTAGGCTAATAATGTGACCCAAATATTGCAGTGGGAATCCAGGCTCCTTGTGTCTTTCTGTTCTGCCAACCATAGTTTGTGGCTATCATTCTACTATATAGCCTACAGATTGTAAAATGACTCCTGGAGTCAATCATAGGCAAGAAAAAACAGGGGTAGAGGTTCTTGTTGGTTTCATGGCTGTTGCAGTCTGGCATGTACCACTTAAAACATTGTATATGGCTCGACTATAATTTGTTCATGTTTGAATTAGTCTTTGGTGAACATTGCTATGCCCAAACCATAATAAATGTATAGAATGCTGTTTTCCACGTCAGGAAAGTATTAGTTCAAGATCTAGAAGTTTAGCATTTCAAATAGTGCTCTAAAATTTAAACTGGGTATGTTTCTGCTTTTCTTCTAGGTTCTCATTAAACCCAAACCAGTGACATTTCAAGCCACTGTTGTCAGTGAGCAAGCAAGGCAGCTGGTCACTGAGACACTACAGCAAGCATCCAGGGTGGCAGAGGCCGGTAACACATCTATTCAGGAGGGAAAAGAAGAGCCACAGAGTTATACAGATAGTAGTTCCTCTTCTACGGAGTCCTCCCAAAGTTCTCAAGGTAAGATCCATTTTACTTCTGATTTATATAATTGCTGTTGACATAGTGCCCTAGTTCCAAAATAGTTGTATCTAGAGATTTCAGACAAATATTATGCTTTAATTTATCACTTCTTTTGATTTTGTTTTTTCCTTTATTTGATATGTACTCAGCTGAAGTTTTGTGTTTGGTGAGGCTTACCATTCTTTCTGCATGGCATATGTTCAGCAAGTAGCTGGTTCAGTTTAGATGATGATTTTTTTTTTCCAAGAAATATATAATAAAAATTCCAAGGCATAAGAAAATCACTCTACCATAGTTTGGGAATTTGTCTTGCTTTCTTTTTTTAATTATTTTTTTATTTTGCTATTATTAATATACAATTACATGAACAACATTATGGTTACTAGACTCCCCCTATTATCAAGTTCCCACCACATACCCCATTGCAGTCACTAGATGATGATTTTAATGGTGGCAATATCAAACTGGATAGAGCTGTGATTACTCCTGTTAGTTTTGGGTAAGTAGGAGAAGTACGTAAGAAAGTGAATATTTCATTTAAAATGGTTGTTGCTGAACCTTGTGAAAAATAAAGGTGGCCAGAAGTGTACTTTAAGTGGACTCTCAGTAGGGTGACCATACATTGCAGTTTTCATGGAACAAGTCCTTGTTTTTGTCTGTTCTAGCATAATTATTAATAGCATTCCCTGCCACTCTCAAAGGTATCCCTGTTTAGATGATAAGTGTATGGTTGTCCTAATTATAAGGAAGAAGTTGTGAAGCCATAGTAGGGAAATTCTTTATCCTCAGTAGTGTTTTAATTATGTTGTTCTTTTAGGAAGTCTCTTGAACTAAACTCATGATCATGAGTACACATTTTGTACTCAGGTCTATCAGGTATTTTAACCACCTGTTGTTAAGTAGTGTATTTATGCCTGTGCTTACACACTCTGATGTAGCTAAGCAAAACTGTTTATCTTCCCTTGATCATTCCTCACTCACTCCATTCCCTCTTCTTACCTCCCCATTATCATCTCTGGAATGCTCTGTTAGCACCTTCACTTTTCTAATACAGATTCTTCATATTGTACAAACACTTTTATTAACTCTTCAGTGTAGTCTTCTCAGTTTAGTCTTACATGGTTCGAATTGCTGATTCCATTAATTCAATTTGATAATTATTTATTTATATGATGTACTAAGGATTGTGCTAGACCATACAAAGTTGAGTAAAATACAGTTCTTGCCCTCTAGGAGCTTAAAATCTAGAATAGGGGATTGAAAAAATACATATACAACTCCAGTATAATAATTTTTTTATTAGCAAACAAAAAAATGCCAAAGGCTGAAAGTTCACACTCTAGTGAGGAGAGGATGAGAAAAATTCATGAAGGAGGTAGCATTTGAAATGGTCTTTGAAAATGCATCAATTAAAAATAAATTAAAATGTTGATTTTAGCAAATAATATGAAATTCATTTTAGAAAATTGCTTTCTTTTTTTAATTATTTTTTTATTTTGCTATTATTAATATACAATTACATGAGCAACATTATGGTTACTAGACAATGGTTATTGTCATTGATAGTAATATTTTCTGAATCAATTTGCTAAGATACCCTTTATCACCCTAAATTGATTATGAATCAGTTTCTGTGATAGTTACAGTAGAGTGATGCTTATTACCTAATTATTCCTTTTGGACTCATTAATTTGATATTTATAGATTATATTCCTAGTTCAACACATCAACTGCTTTTTCCTCTTTTATATTTAACTCTGTACTTCCTTGAGTAATACTAGCCTTTTTTTCCCTTGAGAAATATTTTCACAGAGGGCAGGGAAAATGTTTAGCTTCTGAGTTGGTGCTAAAAGGGGGACAAACAGCAGATGTCTATATATTCATAATCTCAGGCTATCTTTTGAAATTGCTAGTCTTTTCCTAAGGGAGCTGTAAGCCAATCATTACTTCCCAAACATGCCATTTCATTGGTGAGTCTTCAGTTTTCATTCTCAGAATGGGACTGAAGATTGCCTATTTTTGGAATGATTGAGTGTCAGGTTTTCTGCTCTCTGATCTGTTACTATATATGGCTTCATCTGTTTTTATTCTGTATCTTTCATTGCATATTACTTCTTGAAATATTCTATAATACAGAAAATTTCACAATTCAGAATAGACATATCTGATATATAGTTTACTAAAAAGCCAGTTTTTATAATCTGCATTTCTTCATCCCTCCATATCCTTGTATAGCTCCTTAGTACATTCTCACAAAGATGGGGCTGGGAATATATGTGCTTTGATTTAAAAAGAAAAGGATGAAGGTTTTGGTCAGTCTAAGATCATGCTGGTTTTCAAAGTTTATAAGGGTCATACTTACTTAGAATGTAAGCACTGCATAACAGCCTACTTTTCCTTTATATTGCTCTTGTAGTTTTCTAAGCCCCCTCTCCCCTCCTTTAAGTAACTTTTTCTTTTAATGTACAGCTGACTCTTGAACAGTTTGGGTGTTGGGGCACTGACCCCACACACATGCAGTTCAAAATCCACAGACAACTTTTGACTTCCCCCGAAATTAACTACTAATAGCGTTTTGGTGACCAGAAGCCTTACTGATAACATGAAAGTCAATCAACACATATTGTATAGGAAAGTTGATTAACACATATTTTGTATAAAATATGTGTATAACACATTTTGTGTATTATATACTGTATTCTTACAATAAAGTAACTAGAATAAAGAAAATGTTTTTTAAATTGTTGCAAATCTTGAAAAAATTTTCTAATATACTTATTGAAAAAAAGTGCATATAAGTAGACTTATGCAGTTCAAATCTGTTAAGTTTCAGCTGTAATTTCAAACAAGTTGCAAGAAGAGTACAAAGAACTCCTGTGTACACTCTTTACCTAGATTCACCACTTGTTCACATTTACCTATTTGCTTTGTTGTTGATTCTCTTTCTGTATCTCCATCTTTTGTGTGTTTATAGTTTTTAAATTTCTTAACCATTTGGGAGCACTTGTAGATATCATGCCCTTTATCCCTAAATACTTTATTGGTAGGTTTTTATTTCTTAAGGGTTAGTCTCTTCATAACTAAAATACAGCCAGCAAAATCAAGAAATTTAACATTATACTTGTATAATCTACAGTCCATTCAAATGTCATCAACTGTCTGATAATGTTCTTTATAGTTTTTTTCTCCAGTACAAAATCCAATTTGGATCATCCATTGTATTTAGTTGCATTTAACTATCATGCTGTTTTCTTTAACTTGGAGTAGTCTCTCAGCCTTTCTTTGTGTTTCTTGAAGAATATAGATCAGTTACTTTGTAGAATATTCTTCAGTTTGATTTTGTTTTATGTTTCCTCATGATAAGATTCAGCAGGAATTTCATAGATGAGATGTTATGTCCTTAGTTTTATTGTGAGACAAATAGATTGTCCCAGTATTGATGATATCAGTGTCGATCACTTGATTAAGGTCATGTCTTCCCATTATTTTGCATTATGGAGTTACCATATTTCCCTTTGGGATTAACTGTAATATGTTGGGAGACACTTTGAGGCTATATAAATATGTTCCTCATCAAACATTTAACTACTAGTTTTAGCATCCATTGATGGTAAGTCCATTATTCTATGTATATTTGATAGTTGGCAAGAAAGAATAAACCTTTTTTTGACTTCAGGTCCTTTTTCTAGAGACTTCCTTTACACAACCCCTGGAACAAGGATGTCTTTTATGTCAAGGGAATTTCTTGATTCTACTTGCGGTTTCTAAACTTTCCCCATCTCCCACCCCTAAGGAGGAGCAGTTTAGGCCTTAACGCTTTACTCCTAAACTGTCTCCTCACAGGCTAGAATAGAGGCCTTCATCTTCACCTTGTTGTGATACTTTCTTTGATTACCCTGGGAGGGTTCATTACTCCTTCTATACTGTGCTTCCACAGTTGCTTTATACTGCCAGCTATTTTATCATTCATCATTTTATTTTGTACTCTTTGTTTAATTGTTTTCTTTTCCACTAGTCTACCAGAGCTGCTCAACAGCAAGTGTCATACTTATCTCTGTATACCCAGTATTTAGCAAAGAGCTTAACTAGTAGCACTAAGTAGGCACTCAGTAAAATTTCACTGAAAGGACAAACAACAAAGCAGCAACCATCATAACTGTGGCATAGGGTTAAGCTTCAGCCTTATAAACTCATTTTTGTTGTCTAAGTCCAAATGTTGTTTCCATTCTGAGGTTCCCTCTAACCTTGTGGATGAGCATTTTAAGTGGTATATATGTGGAGTATTTTTTGGTATTGATAGATAGCTAGGTGACCAAGCCTAATGGATACTTGCCTTGCTCACTTTGTGAAGATTGGGCCATATGCCTTCCACATTGGATCTTCTTTTTCCCCTTTCCTTCCTAATTGGATCTTCTTTTTTCCCCTTTTCACTGGGGAATGGGCTAGCCTTAATTGTGTTCCAGATTTTTAAAAAAAGAAAGAAAAATATTAAAGTTTCTTTATATTGTTGATCTCCAATGGGTTTAAGGTGGATTAGATAGAATACAAGATTATGTGAAGTTAAAAGTGGAAGAGGACATGAATAAAAAAACCAAGGGTAGGGATTTAAGATAGAAAAAATCATGAGACAAGTACAAAAATGCATCCTGTAAAGATACCACTTTAAATGGGCCATAACTTTGTTTCTAGAATGACTTTTTCCAGAAGATTTATGATCTTGGTAGGTCATGTTGTGAGTGGGGAATAAATCCAGGTAAGCAAAACATACTTATTGCAGAACTTTTTAGAGCCTTTATGTGCTAATATATACTGTGAAAGATGAAGAGTGGAGCATATAATATAAAATGCTTCCCAACTTTTTTGACCATGAAACCCTTCTTTTACAGAAACGTCTTGAGGAACTAATGTTCTTTGTAGTGTTTTGGGTGATGCTGTCTAGACAATTAAATATTGTGAAGGCCTTGAGCTTTATGACAACAATTCAGAGGGAAGATACCTGTTATAGAAGAGATATAGATCCTGGGTTTAGTTTAGAAGAGATGGTTTAGATACTTTATTAATGGTAATTAAAAATTCCAGATCTGTCATATTGATTTCATTTTCTTTGGGTAGGCTGTTTAGTTTTCGTTTTTTGTTTTTGAAGAGTTGTTCCCCCTGCTGCCCCAACCTTTTTGGATAACTTTGTCGTTTTCAAAAATATAAGGTTCATTATAGAAGAAGATTGAACTTAAGTTTTATTTATTCTTGTTTTGGGGCTATGTGAATTAATTTCTTCTGTGATGCTTTCAGTGACCATTACAACTCAAAGCAGTCTTTTCTTTGTATATATTTTGCCATAATAATTTGATTTTACCCCAAAATACAAAGCTCTGTCTTTATGTCTCCTCCTTTGTAATCCAAACTTGGGATCCTGCCTTTATATCCTACATCATTTCCTGTGTGGTGCTTGGACAGAGAAGTTTAGATACTTTTCAACAGTCTAGTCCAACCTGCTTATTCTGTAGATGGAAAACTCAGTAAATAGTTGCTTGATTTTATGAGCAGTTAGTATTTACATACATACCTGTATAGCATGACTATAACAAGTCTTGAATTAGGACAGTCATTTATTTTGAAGCTAACAAAAAGTTTTAGAATTGAGAACTTTCAGGCAACAACAATAACATTTCTATTGTCCTTTATAGTTTATAAAGCTCTCTCTCTCTCTCTATATATATATCATTTCATTATATCCTCAGAAATCCTGTGAGGTAAAGAGGTAAATTTATTGTTGCCATTTTAGATATAATGATAGTAGGACCCAAAGAGTCAACTTGCCAATAATTGTTAGAGCTGGGGCTATAACCTAAGACTTTGCACCTTCTATATCATGCTGCTTCTAGATAAGCTATCCATTCTTTTTGTTGGTGTACAGGATTTCGTTTCAGTAATTCAGTCATCTAATAAGTGTTGACTGAATGTGTTTTTATATTACTGTACACAAACACGCACCCATCTACACAAATGCACACCTATTTATTATAGTAATTCTCACATTGAATTGGAATTTGTCTTTTTACATGTCTGTCTCCCCAACCAGATTGTGTGCTTCTTGTGCATCCTCTGATTATTCTGTGAGCTCCTTTATGTCCTCAAAGTCAAATACAAACTCTGGCACATAAGTACCCAGTTTGTTGAATCAATGAATGAATGAATAAGTAAATGTAGACATGAAAGATGTGCCCTCTGGGGGCTTACAGTCTTCTTGGGGAGATAAAGCATGAAGTTTACAGTAAATACAAAGACTAAAAAAAACTGTTTTTTAAGAGAAACTTTGTTTATAGGGTTTGTTTTTTTTTAACTAATATAAAACAGATTCCCAGCCTGTAGTTCATGTAATTGCTTCCCGGCGTCAGGATTGGTCAGAACATGAGATTGCAATGGAGACTAGCCCCACCATAATTTATCAGGATGTATCCAGTGAATCACAATCAGCTACTTCAACAATCAAAGCTCTATTAGAACTCCAACAGACAACAGGTATGAATTCACATGCTCAGTTGAATGAAGCATGTTTTCTCTAGAGATGGGTTGTGCTAAAATACTATCACTGTTATATTTTCTTTGTTATTATTTGAGCACAGTTCCCCCCTCTGGACTTGTCTTTAATCATTGGTGCAGTCTGTTTACTTGTCAGTTCATTAAGATATGCACAGGGATACTGAAGGGTAGATGTGATCAGTAAAAAGGAGAAAAAAATGGCAGAGCTCTTTTTTCTGTCTCCTTTTTAAAATGGACAATTCTGCTGCCACTTGTCACCAGGAAAGGAATTAAATCTATCACTTCTAAGCACAAAGACAGATGAAGTACAGTCACCAGTACTGTTTCAGTAGAAGGCAGGTGAAAGGCCTCTGCCCATCCTCCTTGATATTAGTGGGGCAATTCTGTGGTCATAAAACACCATTAATAGCTCTTGCTAGCATTTTAATTTGTTTCAATTTTATCTTCGTATTTCTTTTTGTAATTTAACCACTTGAGCTTCCATGCAAAGCTGTCATCATTTAATAAGAGCCTATCAATATTTCTAGTTACTAAATATCTTTGATAAGCTCTAGGCAAAAACATGCATTATTATACTGACTTATTTATTATAATAGGTCAGAGATTGTTAGAGTATTTAAGGGGCCTTAACAATTATCTCATCCAACCCTTTCATTTTATGAATAAGTAAACTCAGATCCATAGAGGTCGCCCAGTTGATTAGGGGCAGAGGGAGACTCCATGTCTTTTGATTTCTACTTAGGTGACCTCCCTGCTTATGGGGTGACTTTCTGTATTCTCTGGGTTTTGTTTTGTTTTCTTTGTTTAAATGATTGTCTTGATTTTGTCACATTATATGCATGGGAATAATCTGATCATTCAGTGGACTTAATTGCTCATACCGTTTGCTGTAACATCTACTCTACACTACCAAAAGAATACTAGCATTTAATCTTTCTATTGGTGCTATTTTTGGCCTTTGGCATTTCCTCAGCTCCTTATCTTGAACAAATTCAGCTTTTTCCATTAATGCCTTACAGAGGGTGGAAACCAAACGAGTAGGTCTTGTGGAAAGAGAGATAAGATAGAAAGTAAATCTATCCATGGAGACCATTCTTGATTCCAGGCCATTCCATAAGGTATTTTTGCAGAGACAGAGAGGCCATTTTTTCCTAACACTGACAATTTTTATTCTTTAAGAGTCATCGAAGGCATTGTAACATTTCTTTGGAGATTATCATGAATTTTTGATAGATCAAATTAAACTGGTCCCTGTGTTGTCCTGTGTTGGTATGCCCTCGAGCACATCATGCTGCTTATTGCTTTTTCACCCTTTGCAGGTTGGTGAACTTAAGAATACCAGGGACTATGAAAAAAAGTAGAGGAAGTGTTCTAAGGGGACTGAGTACAAGGAAAACAGACCCAGCTGTTTGGCCTAGTGATCATCAGGGTTGGGGAGGTGTGGATTTTAGTCTCATTGCATGTAAGTCCTTCTTGCTAAGGCTGCTGGATATGGTTGCACAAGTTGTGCACTCTACAGCCATGCATGGCAGTCTCCTTTTTTCAATTCACTGTCTCCTTAGTCACTGCCAGTGTGGCACCCCAGAGTTCTGGTTCATTATTCCCATGGACAACTCTGGTTTTAGTACTTGTTTGTAATAAAGTTAACTTTTCCCCTGACTTTTTTACACAGTAAAGGAAAAATTGGAATCTAAACCAAGACAACCCACTATTGACTTGAGTCAAATGGCAGTGCCTATTCAGATGACACAGGAAAAGAGACATTCTCCTGAGAGTCCATCAATTGCTGTGGTAGAGTCAGAACTAGTTGCTGAATACATCACTACTGGTAGGTGTCCTCTTAAAAAGTAGCATTAAGGTAGGAGAGCTACCTTTCTGGATTTCATGGGATGGTTGTTTGGGGGAGAATTGATTTTTTATATTTCTAGATGTTTTCCAGTTTGCATTGAGAGCAAATTCACAATGCCCTTGGGATCTACCTGTTTTAATGACTAGTGAAAAAAATCAATAGGTTGTTACAAAGTTTGCAAGTTATATAAAGCTGCAAGTTGGGCAGAAAGAACATCTGTGAATATAAGGCAGCAGTTGTAGAGAAAGGATAAAATATCTTTTATATAAGAATATTTTTATGCATCTGCATTTTTAGTTTTGAGGGAGGAGGGTGAGTCAAGGGAGAAAAAAAGTATAAAATCCAACCCTTTTTTTAATGTAAAGAAAAAAAATATGGAAAACTTTAAATCCCTGTAAATACTTAGGAGTTCTGGTGGAAAGCAAATTAGGTATTTGTTTAAAATATGGTTTGGCAGCAAAACACAAGATTTTTGGATGGCATATATAGAGAAGTGGAGCAGAGAGGATAATAGATTCTTTCTCTTGTATTCTAGTAAAGTCCACACCTGGAATACTGCTTTCTGTTTTGGACACTTCATTACCTTGAGGTTTGAAATAGTTCAGAGAGTAATAATGTGAATAATTAGGGGTTAGGAGAGATGACTTATGAGGCAATATATAAAGAACGCTTCTCTTAAGTTTTCTTAAGCAGTGATTAAAAGAGAACATAAAGTTACATATATTTGAAGGATGTAAAAACCAAAGCAGAAAAGGAATTCTTTGGCTTCGTTTTAGGAGGTATTATTAAGACTAACGGGTTAAAATTGCCAAAAGGAAAAACCCAGTTAAAGATATGGAAAGGCATTTAGAATGTTTCTTTAGAAATATTTAGCAGAAAGCTAACTAAAGCAGAGGGCAGTATATTGGAGAAACTAGTATTAACCTCTGGGAATAGACTAGATTATCAGCTGGTAAATAGATGAAAAGACCTATGATCTCTTCCCTTACTTATCCTTTTCAGAGCGCACTGATGAGGGGACAGAGGTTGCTTTTCCCCTTCTAGGTAAGTGGTGTGCATCCATTTGTAGTATAACTGAAGGTAAAAGATTGTTTTGGGGGGAACACTTAAATGGATGCGCTCTACTCAGATCTGGTAGAGGAAAGGTAAGCTCCACTCAGTGAAAAGGAGAGAGATTTCCCTTTTGCAGAATAGTAGGATTCTGTCTCAGAAATGAACAGTTTGTCATTGGAAAAAATAAAGAGTTGTTTAAAGAAATAAGTGACTATTTCATGTTGTTTCTATGTCACAGTTAAGGTCACTTCAGCTGTTTTCCAAATGTTCATTCTGTGACCTCCTTCCATAATCTCCTTGCATCACATCTGCAGCCATATTGAGCATTTTCTTTGACTTCAAAGAGACCTTCCTGGCCCTGGTCTCTTGTATTTCCTTCAGTGGGTGTTAGTTTTCTCTTTCTTACATTCTGGGGAATTGCTGTGAAGAGATGTATAGTATCTTGAATGAGGATTATTTTTAAATGACTTTGATTGTTTATTAAATCCTTTTCTTAATAAAAAATTAATGATTGTGAAGATTAGAGTGGGCAGCAGAAATGTTCCATATAATCTA
The DNA here is from genome assembly GCA_032199065.1 of Smutsia gigantea. Taxonomy (NCBI): domain Eukaryota; kingdom Metazoa; phylum Chordata; class Mammalia; order Pholidota; family Manidae; genus Smutsia; species Smutsia gigantea. The sequence continues at coordinate 115,424 of JAVSCE010001162.1, forward strand.
ATAATTTCATCAGAAATTTTTATTTTCAAATGTCATTCATTTCTAATGCTGCTTCCATCAGTTAAAAACTTCATTAATTTGCTTAATTTTAAAATTAGTATCATTTTTCTCCTCAGTTGTATTGTAAATGGTTTCCATAACTGTTTTCATGTAAAACCTGACTCCCCACTTTTTTCAGTTTGGTTGAGCACATTTGGGAGATTTTATCAACTCATATAATTTAATATGTGCCTATAAAGTATATACTGTGAGATACTGCAGTACTTTTATAAAAGAATACTGGTGATGCTGTCTGTAATCTCTTATATCACATGTAGGCATATGTATAGCAACAATGGAAAATAGAATGTAGATAGAATATATTATAAAAATAGACAGGCTTGTTTATGCTTCACTGGGTAGTTTCAAAGTTCTGTACCTACACTATACAAATGGCACCTTTACATTTATTTCTATAGTGATCATCTTACCCTTGGGTACCCGACTATAACTCTAAATATGGAAGCACTGCCACTTGAAATTGTAGACCAAGATATATGAGTATTAGAACCATGGGTTATTGAGAGGGTTTTGATATTCTCAGAATCCTTAGCTATTTTACAGATTTGTTTAGTCTGTTTCTGATTCAAAAAGGTAGTTTCCCAGTAACCATAAGCATTTGTAAAGCCCTGCAGAATAAGAAGTGGTAAATGTTTATACTGTTTAAAAAGTTGAAATTGAGGCTGGTAAAAGATTATATAGATCAGTATCAACATAAGTATATAGTTGTGCACCTAAAATAAATGTAAATATAAATGTATAGTGTACTCCATGGGACCTTTGTAGCAAGAGAATAAGAAGTGGGATTGTTTCCTACACTATTATCTGACTTATTTGTTTCAGATAAGTTAAATTTGAGAATGTGTAAAGAACACTGATTTTTCTATTCTTCTGTTAACTTTTTTTAGTACTTAACAATTTAAGGAGTATTTTCAGTCTGTTATATCATTTGGTTCTATTCTAGGTAGAAACAGAAATTTTTATATCCCATTTTAAGAAAACAAAAATCAAGCAGACAAACCTCTGAGTTTTAGATTAGTAGAGTTTAAGTCACCTCTTCCAGTTTGCAGAGCTGGTTGGTGGCTGAGTGGGACAAAATCCAGGTTCAGTTCTTTTTCTGCAGTATTGTCTTGCCCTCTTACACCTTGAGGAACTGTAAGGCTGTGAGACAGTGTCACTTCATTACAAAGGAGTGATTGCTTCTGGGGTTTGTGTTGCATTGGAACTGAGACCAAGAGATGAAAGAATTTGTGTTGTTTTACTGTGGTTAAATATACTAGTCTGGGATTTAATTACAGTAACGGATTTTTGTTTTGTTACCTGAATGGAGTAAAGGTCATTGGAGATAGTAAGTACAACTCACAGGAGGATGTAACTTTAAGGAATTTATTCCTCCTTTGTGATAATAGTTTTCACAGTGCTTCCACATACCTTTCTCATCTCATCCTTATAATAGCTCTGTTATTCCCACTTTACAGATGAGGACACAGAGTCTCAGAGAAGATAAGTGACTTTCTCAGAGTCACACAGCTTAGAGATGGGCAGACTCTGGTCTTCTACCTCATAGTTCACAGTACCACACTCTCTGTGACGCAGTCTCACAGACATTTGTTTAAAATGTCTACTGGTTACAGATGCTGTGGTGATTTCTGGAGAAATATCATCACCTCCTCTATTTTCAGTCAGCCATCGCTCCCAGCCCCAACAGCCCTCCCAGCCCCAGCGGACCCTGCTCCAGCATGTGGCTCAGTCACAGACCTCAACACAGACTTCGGTGGTGGTGAAGTCTATCCCGGCATCTTCTCCTGGAGCAATCACCCACATTATGCAGCAGGTTGTATCTCTTTTCATTCTTGTGTTTTTGTGTAACAGCCTCCTTCCCAAAATAAGGTTCAATTTCATCTCCTATTATAAGAGGGGAAGTAATTGAGGAATGTTTGAGTAGTTCTTTCATCTGTGAAAAGTAGGGAAATGAATTGAGAGTCCTAACACTGGAAAGTAATTAAGAAATAGTATTCTGGGATCTTCTGTGAACTCTTAACACTTCAAAAGGATAGGGATTTCTAGATGAATCTATGACATCAGAATTGCTCACTATTTTTATTATAGAAGAATTTATCACTGAGGTAAGATTTTCAAATGAAATAGAAGTTGGCCTGTTCAGATTTGTTGCTGGGTTTTTTATTTTTTGCTTTTATAGTGAAACCTAATGAGAATATTATGAATAAGTAGATAAAGAAATAGCTAACCTCTTTAAAGTAGATAAAGTATAGTCAACAATTAAGATGGAAGAGACTCAACAGGAAGGAGAGTAAATTAATATGAAACAAAATCTAGTACCAAGAGTAATGGGGAAAAGAAAGAAATATGGTGATAAGTTGATTTTGTGTCAGATACTGTGCTTTGAGCTTTAAATACACTAACTTGTTTAATTCTCACTATGATCCTACAAGGTGGGTGTATAATGCCTCTTACAAATGAGGAAACTCATGCTCACAAAAGTTAAGTAACTTATCCTGGGTGGAAGAGCCAGGATTTAAACCTAAAGCATTCTGCCTTTACTATAAAGTGATGTTGTAGATACTAGATTTAAGCATGACTGACCATTAGTAGTCACGTGAATCACCATTACTTTACTGGT
>JAVSCE010001163.1:0-45697 GCA_032199065.1 Smutsia gigantea
TTTCATAAGGTCTCCTGCAGAGGGAATGTTTGCAAATTAGCCAGTAGCTTCTTCAGGAACCTTGGATGAATCCTATTTCCTTAGGGGTAAAGAGAGTCTGTAGGGGCTCTGAGGACGCTTGCAGTTCTGAGAGTTTGAGTATGTTTCTATTTCCAACCTTTTTAGAGTTGCACAATTCGAGAAAAAGTAACATCTAAAAATCTATTTTTTTAGTACAGCCTGTTTGCCCTACACCAGCGGTCCTCAGCCTGGGCAGGGGAACTAAACAGGGGACCTAGGGAGGGGCCCTTTCCCCCACCTAGTTGACCACACCACACAAATGTTACAGCATCAAGAAGGAAATCATTTAAAATCTCAAAGACATAAAGCCCATATAACATAGCAGAGAATATTAGAAGTACAGAGAAACCTCATTTACTTGGTTACCTCCTCTATCTGGAATATATCTAAGAACCTGAGATGGAAAATAAAACAATTTTGAACCAAAAAAAAGTCCCTGAATACATGTTCTAACACTCATTCCCTGGGGCCTGGGTCCCTTGGGGCCTATTTGCTCTTGTTTTACGCACAACTCTAACATACTTGTTTTTCTAGTTTCAAACCTACATGGGACCAGATGGAGCAAATGGGAATATAGGGTAAAAAACTGCTGATAAAAACTCAGTTTTGTATCAGCTGTGTCCGTGTTGGGTGCCTGTGGGAGGCAGTGCTGGCTGATGTCTGGCACAGTCAGGGGAGGGCTTCTGCAATTTGTTGCTATGCAAGCTCCTTCAGATTGTTTAAGCAATTCCCACGAAGGGACTAGGATCTGAGCATTTAGCAGTGACACCATGGCTCAGAGGGTGTTTTGCTTAATCTGAGTATGCAGGTGCCAGCCAGAGGCATCTGCAGGTAAGGCTTGAAATGAGGTGAGGAGCTCGGGTAGGGGGATGGGGCGAGTGCATCACAGAGAAATGCTCACCATAAAATGAGCCAGTGAGGAACAGGGTAAAGGGAAACAGGCATTTATAATGGAATCCTAAGCACATCAGGTTTTCCTCAAAGCGTGTGTATTACTTTCAAGATCAAAAACATAGTTTCATTTTCTGAAATGAAAGGAAAAGACCCAAGAGGACCGTGCAGTCAGGAAAGCAAACCCTCTAAGACCTGAACAGGGTGGATTTTAGAGACCACCATGGAAGAAAGGCAGCTGTGGGGTCAACCTGGCTTTTGGGACGTGGTCATTAGCCACAATCTCCTGTGGGGAGATGGTGCTCAGCCCTCGTTCTGTCCCAGAGAACAGACCGAGGACTTCGGGTGCTGGGCTTGCCACACCCTCCAGGGACCATTTCCCGAGCCTGGGTTTCCCTAAGGCTCACCGGGTCATTTGTGAGGGAGGGGCTCCTCTCAACCCTGCCAGGGCCTGGGAGCCAATCCAGACCATTTCCTCCTGCCTTTACTGGCCTGCTGGCTGTTCAGAGGGACCCCTAACCCCTAACAAGATGCCTTCTTGTTAGGAGCCCAGGTGACAGGGCTGCATGTCTGGCATTGTGCCTGGCCCTGACCCCTGCTTGCTTACTTGGAATACTGCCAGCACATTCTGCCCCAAGGCCTCTCCGATGCTGTGACCAGCTTGGCCTCTGGACTTGACAAGATTTGCACATCCTCCCCCTTACCTTTTCCTAGCCATGACCCTGAGCCACAGCCGTGACCCTGTCTACCCCCACCTTCTTAGCCCTGTCCTTGGGTTTGGCTGTCTATGCCTTTCAGGCTTAAGGCTTCCAGAATCAAGGTCAAAAGCCCAGAGAGGGGAGGGGCTAAAGCAACCGCTGATTTTAACTGAAGGAGCATGGTCCCACCTTCACCTGAACTTTACAAGACCATTCTGGTCTCTGGCCTCAGAGACTAGAGCCAAATTTCAAGAAGGCATGGATCATACCACTGGTTGTGTCCTGGAGTGAGGGACTCAGGATGGACTGATTCACAGTGCTGTGGTCAGTGGCTAGTGCCCCTTTTGTGTAGGGCTTTTGACTTTGTAGCTCTAGATTTGGATAATGCATCATCTTGGTGCTGCCAGGGGCAGAGCCCATGCTATACCTGTGTTTCCCTCCTCTCTTCCTTCCTTCCCTCCCTCCTTCCTTCCTAACTTTCTTCTTTCCCTCTGCCCACGGCAGTGAACCCGCTGGGCCTTTCCTGTGCTCCAACCATCATGTGGGCCCCAATAAGGAAGCCAAACCCTGAACCACCATGTCCTGTGTTACCTGTCACAAGGCAGAGAAGCAGAAAGACCATAGGTGCAATCCCTCCACTTATTGGTTGACCTCAGGCAGGTTATCTAAACCTCCTTGGACCTCAGTACCCCATCTGTAAAATGGACATGCTAATACTTACCTTGGAGGTTTATTGTAAGGATGAAATTAAGTAAATGACCTCTTATATATTGCCTGATTCGTATTAGATGTTCAATAAATGGGAGGTATTACTACAACTACTACCACTATTACTATCTTTTTAGTACTATTATTAAGTGTAGACAGTCATCATGGATAATTTCAAATATATTCACTAAACTATCCCTTCAAAGGCAAAGAGAATGGTAAGGTTGAGATAGTCTGGGTCCAGTCCCTCCATGGAAGCAGAGATGGGACTAATTACTGGTGACATGACATAGCTGCTCTCTAAGGTTGTATCCAGCTGCAGTTCCAGGACACACTGCCTGGTTTCTGGTACCCACTGTTCCACTTAAGCTGTTTGCTTTGAGGCCAGTGACTTCACATCCCTGGGCCTCCATCTCCTCCTATGTGGGACATATGTGCTGCGCAAACCACTGGGGCTGCTGAGAAGTAAACAACGTGATACTTGTAAAGCGCTTAGCACAGAGCCTGACACCCACTAAGTGCTCCAGAAAGGCCCGCTGTAATTATTTTCAAGTGTGTCCCATCTTACGTAAGAGATGGCTCTGGAAAAGTTGTGAAACCAAATCCCATTTTCCCACTAACTGACTTTGGCACTGTGAGAAGACTTATCTTTGCCTCCAATCACCCTTGGAAGTCAGTGCCTCTGAACACCTTGGCACCAGGGTTCCCATCTCCTCCGGCTCTGCCAGCTCTCTGTCACACACGGAAAAGAGGAAGAGTGAGGTGGCACGAATAATGATTCCTTACTGAGCCTAGTTGCTAAGTGTAGATGTGTTCTAACTAGCTATTGATCATCTACCTACCTAAGAAGACCATGATTTCCTCTCTTCATATATATATATATATATATATATATATACACACACACACATATACCTGTGTGTGTGTGTGTTTGTAAATATATATATAACTCATATATATATATATACAAATATATATATATATATATATATATACAACTTACAACTCATGGGTAAAAAATATATGTAACTCATACAACAAAGTTTCTAGTTGACATCTACGTTCCACCTGAATTTTATTTTTTGAGCTTTCAAGTGGTCGTAAACTTTTTTGATCTGATGGACACTGTGGGCTGTCTTTCTGGAAAGACAAGCACACATACTCACACAGTTTTGCATGCTGGTTAGCTTGGGTTTGAAGGATCCACTGGAACCATAGAGACACCCTATTAAGGACCCCCACTGCAGACAGAGCCCAGCCTTCCTATTAAGCCACCTGTATCCCGCAGCAGCAGATGGCACTCAAGGGCCCCCATATTTGGACTCCTTACTCTGGCATGCTGGTCCCCAACTCCTTCCCATTGGATCTCTCCTCATGGGGCACCCACTGCTCTAACCAGTCTATCTGGCCTTTGTCCCTCCCCTGGGCTATCACTTCGCCTTTGTTCCACTGCCTCCCTACCCACTTATCTACATCTAAGCCACAGTTCAAGTATGTAATGACCTCCTCTAAGTGATCAGAAAAGGGTTCACTGAGTATGTGGAGCTTGAAAAGAGAGAGGAGAGGCCCCAGTTTTACAGGCAGAGAAACAACGAAAAGCCCTGTGCTCCTCGTGCAGCTGAAGTCAGAGCTGTCAGGGAGAGTGATATGCCAGCCTTGATTTTTCCTGCCCATCTAGATAGAGACAAAGGAAGTTGGCAGGGCAATATACCCTGGCCTGGGTATAAGAGATCCCTGGGTTCTTGCCCCAGCTCTGGCACTGACTGAGTGTATAACTTCAGACAGGTCATAGGACACTTCAACAATCCAGCCTCAAATTTCTCATCTTTACAATAAGGGATGGAAATGTTGGCAGCACTGTGGTGAAATTGACACTCTGGAACATTGCAGGTATTGGCCCAAATATGCCACCTTTTTCAAAAATATAAGTTAGGCACTATATGTTAGGAGCCCTGAAAATGTTCATACCCCTTTCATCCTTCTTCAGAGAATCTAAGTTAAGGCAGTAATCCAAAATATGGGGGAAGTATGCATAGGGATGTTCATTCCAACATTACCCATGATATGGAAAAGCCCCAAGTCCAAGAGTAGAGAATGGTTAGGTGTGTTGTGGTATATCCCCTTGGTGGCATTCTATGCAGCTATTAAAAATGGTTGATGTAGAGAACATGCTTAAGGTACAGTCCAGAAGGTGGAAGAACTTCTCCTGCTCCCCAACCCCAGTTCACACCTGAAGGTACCCAGGTCAGTGGCAGTGGCTCTTCATAGCTCTAACTCTCAACCAAGGGCCACCAGCCAGCAGGACCAGACCAACCAATTACCAAGCACCACTAATTTGGCCACATAAGCATGTGGAGTCTGTGACAGTGACGATTTAGGGTTCAGATTCTGATTCAGTAGGCCTGAGGTACGCTTAAGACTGCATTGTAACCATCTGCCCAGAGATTCTAGCAAAGGATCAGAAATACATGTTCTCAGAAGCATTACCAGGCTCCCACCTCTGCTCCCCTCCCTCCCAGACAGCACCTCTTCTCTTCATCAATGAAATATGGTAAAGTCCTTATGAAGGACTTCAAAATGGCATTTGTCCTAGAACTCACTGCTAGGTGAACCTGCTAGCTATGCCTGACAAATGGCTATTTAGTGTCTGCTTTGAGGGGCCCCAAAGAGCAGCTACTGCCTCAAGCAAGGGCTTGGTCTAATGTTTTACCCCTGCTATGATCAATAGGTCTTACCCTCTGTTTTGCTTTGGTTTCTCCCACTCTATTCAAAGTCCAAAAATACTCTGAGCTACCTTGTACAGTCCCCAGGATTAAAAGTGACTTTCAGAAAGGGTCAGTTCAAATCCTGAGTTCAAATCCTGACTCTGAGCTGCCACTCTGTGAAAAGGGAATAATAATGCACTGTCTTCATAGGATAATAATAATGACTTCTGTAATGAATAATAACTGACTTCATAGGGAAAAATAATGCACTGACTTCTTCACAGAAGAAGCAATACATGCAAAGCTCTTAGCACAAGACTTGTGGCTATTATATTTAGGATTATTTTCCTGTCCTTGAGGGTTAACAGCAAGTTTGTTCTTTGAAGTTGTCCTTGTAGGAGGCCAAGGCCCTTGTTTTGATCTCCACAGTGACCATTCAGTTCTGCCCTGTTGCCCCATCCATTCTACATCCTAACCTTGACCTTATGGAAAATGCCAGCTTCAATGAGAAGCTCCCTGTCACCCTCACAGTATGGTGAAGGTCACCATGCTGACACTCTAGCCTGGCTGGCTTGTCCGGGCCTGGGGAAGGACAGTGGGCCATCCTAGTTGGCAATGACAAGCTGATCAGCATCACAGGGGAGGCCACCTCTGCCTGAGCACACTGGAGTCAGAGCAGACGCTTTTCTGGGGTGTCAGCCCTGTGTGCTGCCTCTTCCAACAGAGAAGCTGCCAGTGCAACCCCTTCCCCATCTAGCACTCGGCCATCCCCCCAGCGACTGGCCTACTCACATCAGCATACCTGCCCACATGCACACACGCAGCCCTACCTTCCCTCCTCTTCCCTACCCCTGTCACCACCCTGCCTTGTCCTGATCAGACACTAGCAATGGGACAAGTGAGCACCCAGGGAGTGCTTGTTATATCCAAAGGGTACCAACAACCTGGTTGGGTAATGGAGCCCTCACACACTTGCAGGGACCCAGGAGGGACAGGCCAACTTTCACTACATTTATCAAAGGGAACCTGGATCAAGGCCAGAGTCTGTAGCTAGCGTATCCTGGACCTCAGCTCTCCAGGCTGTCTAGACCCAGAGGGTCCTTCCTGTCTTGTAAGTGGCATCAGGCGACCTGGGTGTTTGTCTAGATTGAGGGTCGAGGTGCTTTGTTCTTTTTTAGTTTTCTGTGTCTAAATACCCCCCTTTCAAAAAAGGATCTCTAGAAGCATGGAGGTCAGGCCTCCCCTTGCTTTGTAGGCCAGACTAGGAGACTGTGCCAGGGGGACGGGGCCGGGAGTCAGGTGGCCGATCAGTCACCACAGCTCTGCCCCCACCCCCAGTGTGACCTGGGGCGAGTCTCCTCCTGCCTTCACCCCCATTTCCTCACCCTAGATGGGAGCCATAATCCCTGCCCTCCTGTCCCTCAGGGCAGGATCCAATGAGGCAAGAGGCTGCTGGAGGTGGTGAAGTGGTTTCCCTAAGATAGGGGCCGAGGCACAGGGAGGGCCTCACCCACCTGACGTCATGGTGATGGTATCTGGCTGTTGTCTTTCCCCCACTCAAGGGTCGGCTCCCTGAGGACGGAGAGGCATTGATGTGTTCCCCACAGTAGCCAGCTGGAGTGGTGGGGGCCGCAGAGAGGCAGTCAGTGCAGGCTGGGAAAGGAGGCAGGAGGGGAGGGAGAGGGAGAGGGAGGGAGGAGGGGAAGAAAGAAGGAAGGAGGGAAGGATAAAAGAAAGGAAGGAAGGAGGGAGGGAGGGAGACTGCCTCCTTTGGCTGGTGGTGCCATCCCCTTTCCCCCCACTGCTCCCCTTGGCCAGGTCCTGGCCCAGCCCTCCTCCTCCCCTAGGCTCCTAGCCTGCTTTGGGGTGACAGGCCCAGTCACCTAGAGCCCCAGCCAGGCTTAGCTGAAGCTCTTGGCCCCTTCCCCTCCTCTGGTTCTGTGGGTGCCTGACTGCATCACCTGATACAATCTGGGGGGAGGGTAAAGCCCAGGCAGCCCTGGGGCCCTCTGACTATGAGAGCGGGCTGGGACCCTGCTCACTCCCCATCTGTTGTGCAGCTCGCCAGGCTGGGTGCTCTCTCCTTACTTCCCCCAGAGAGAACAAATCCGGGGCCCTCTGCTTAGCCAGCACCTCCCTTGGCGGCCCTGCCCAAGGTCAGGACAAGCCCCAGCTGGTCTCCCAGTGCACCTGAGAAGTGGGAGGCAGGCTCCAAGTACCAGGGCCTTCCCTCTGGGCCTCGCCCTCACCTTCCAGCTCCCACAGATGGGGCAGCCAAAGGCCAGCCAGCCACAGGACTTGGCTTCTCTGGATCACCTCTATGTGCTTCAAGAAGTGGAGGAGTTTGGTCAGTTTGGCAAACTGCCAGCAGGTTCCCAATGACCAGATCTGCCCCCCTGAAACACAGTGGCAGAAATGTGGGTAGCACTGGCAACTAACCCCTTTGGATAGCCTTTGTGACCATAAGAAGGCTTAGATTCAACTTGAGGCTCCTTCTCTGTTCTCAATGCTAAACGGAGATGAATGATTCCAAATTGGCATTGTAGTAAGTTTCAGTGAAATCTGATCTGTGAATCAAAGTGACAGAGCCCCATGGTTACAGCGAAGTCCCCTGTGGTCATAGTACAAACAGGGGACTTCAGAATAGCGAGGGCTTGGTCTGCTCAGACAGGAAACTGGAGGGACCTGAAGGAAGAGGCTGGTGGGTCCTGAGGTGCCACCTTTGCCTCTTGCTCCAGCCAGTTGAGTTTTCTCTGTTTTCCTCAAAATTTAATTAAACATTTCTTGAGTACCTAAGAAGTGCAAAGTGGAATTCATGTGAAATCGGTGTTTAATGCAGTGTGGACTGTTCCCTCTGGTGAGTCAGGAAGCGGGAGACACTGAGACTGGGCTTAACTGTCTACACTGCTGAGATGTTACCAATATTAACGTATGTCCTGTGGTGAGATTATGAGGGACTTCCTCCTGTTTCACAAATATCCTCTAATATGGAAGAATTTCATATATGTTTTTCAAATATATTTCACATATCTTAAAGTTATATATCCATATACATGTACATTTTTTAAAGATTATTAATCTCACTTGAGTTTCATACCCTTGATTTCAAAGGTCTCCATCCTGCCACTCACTCACTTTTTAATCTGGGTCTCAATTTCCTCATCTTTGGAAGAGGGAATCCAATTCCCTTGCTGGTCTGCTGTCCAGGGCTGTTGGGAAGGCCAAGCGGGATAACAGGGCTTAGAAAGCCACAGGAGAAAGCACTGCAGGCATGGAAACGGACATCACCAAGGCCTGGTGCTTGACCAGTGTGCTGGACATGTGGCAGTTGGGGTGGAAATCTCAAAAAAATCAGCCCTTACATGGGACTGGTTCTCTCCAGGGTAGAGTAACTGCTTTCTCTGGACAAGTCTTCACGCTTGCGTGGTGGCATGTGCTTCAGGGTTGATGTCTGGCCACAGCCCTGTGAATGCCTCTACCCACATAAGCTGATGTGTCTAAAAAGTCAGCAGGACTGACAACAGAAGCAAAGGCTTTCAAAGCCATGTCAGGTGCATTAGTGCCAGGATTCTCTTCTTGTTTGTGCACTGGTCTCCATTAGTTCTCAGGGAATGGAGGCCAACCTGACTGCAAAGCATTAGACCCTGGTCCCCATCTCATCCATCATCCCCACTTGCAGAGGATGAGGCTGAGGGTTTGGGGGTTGGGGGTGGTGGTGACATCTCTAAGGGCACGCAGCTTGTCCATGGCAGAGGCAGGACTAGATCCATGCTTCCTGTCTCCTGGATCTGGGGTTCTCTCAACAAACCTTTGTCCCCCATATATTTGCCAAGGGCTTTACCTGTAGCAGGTACACTCGGTAAAAAAGATGCACAGGGTCCCTGCCCACAGGCAGCCTCTATTTGGTGGGAGGGACAGTCAAAAAATAATTCAACATAAACACGCAGTTAAATAAAAGTATGCAAGTGGCGTAAGTGCTTTGATCAAGGGTCTGGAATAGATAATGGGCAGGGAGAATTTCCTAAGTTATATGTAGTGGTGAAGGAAGGCCTCTCTGAGGAGGTAACTATTCTGGAAGACCTGAGGTAGGTGGAGAGCATGTCAGGCCAAGGAATCCATACATGCAAAGCCCCACAACTGGAAGGAAAAGGAACTCGGCAGGTCTGCCTGTCACGGGAGGATGGGGGCAGGAGGCAGGAGGCAGGAGGCAGGGGAGTTTTAGGGAAGCAGGGGTATTTCCATGCCATGTAGGCCATGGTGAACAGTTTGGGTTGCATGTTAAGAGTCTGTGACATGATCAGATGCACAATTTAAGAAGATTGCTTGGGCAGCTGTGTGGTGCTAAGCTGAAGCATCAGGACAGGATGGGAGCAGGGAGACTAGAGAGGGGCCCTGCAGAAGTCAAGGTGGGGGGGTGCATGGCTCAGCCTAGGGCAGAGGTGGAGGAGGTGGCAGGGAGAGGGTGGTTTCAGATCTATTTTGGAGATAGTCTTGCAGATGGATGGGTTGGCAGGGGTGGGGCATGGGGTGGGAAGGAGAAAGAGGCAGCAAGGGTGACTCTGAGTTTCCAGCTTGAGTAACACTCAACTCCAGGGCTGTGTGCATTCTCTGGGGAATACTTGCTTCAGCGCTTTGCCAAAGTCCAACCTCCATCTCAACCTCCTCCTGTCTAATAATAGCCTTTCGGTTCAGGAGGGGTCATTATCCCTCTTCAGCAGGTGGAGAAACTGAGACACACATCAGCAACGCAAACTGCTCTTTAGAGATTGTAGGTTGTACACATGCAGTCTCAATTGCACACACAACTGTAGGAACTAGACAAAGAGCCAGAGCTGAACAGGGGTATTTGGGCAGAGTGATGTCCTTTGGGCACCAGTTCTAAAGACCCAGGTGATTTATCAAGCTGTGTGACCTTGAACAAGTGATAAGACCTCTCTGAGCCTCATCAATAAAATGGCAAAATAAAAATATCTACCCTATGGTGTGGTGCCAGGATTAAGTGAAGGGGTGAACCCTCAATACATACTGCTTATTACTGTTTCTAGATCACACGGCTCATCTCTGTATCCACCTTTCTATGCATGTGCATACAGACATTCTGTGTATGTGTGCACGCTAGTACAGAAGCCATTTGTGTGCCTACCTCACAGCTGATGACCAGGTGCCACTAAAGTTCCAGGCTAAGACAATAGCAGATCTGCTCACGGTGCTTCTGTTTAGTCTCTGAGCCATGCCTGGTGGTTGAAGTAGGAGTTTTCATCCTCCCTGGAATGAGTGAGTTGTGGGTTTGGAGGCAGATGTGGAAAGCAAGGCGCCTGTAAGCTCGCTTATTTCCAAGGGCTCTGACTGACCTGCCCCATGAAGGGGAATGGGGAGGGAGGAGGAGGGAGAGGAAGAGGGTGAGTAAGAGGGAGGAGACCACAGAGGGCCTGGGAAGGAACCACATCCCAGAAGGAAATGCACAAGAACAGATCTGGAGCCTGGCCTGCCCAGAGCCCCTCCTGTGGGTGGCGTTTGGAACCTCCCCGTCCCCCTTGTCCCACCCCACCCCTCTGAGGCTCCTTTAGGTTCCTGTTCCCAGGAGGCACCTGGCATGGGGCTGAGAACTGGGAGGAAAGGCTGTAGGGGCAGTGGGGCAGGGCTCCCCACTTTTTGCCTGGAGCCATTCTGAAGGGTGTGTCCCAACAGGGCACACACAGACAGAGATTAAGGGGGAGGAGGGAATGACATTCACTGTCCACTGTGGGACCCAGCCGGTGGGCTGGACAGTGGCCAGCTCCACCCCCAACCCCCGGCTCTTGGCTGCAGTATCACCAGCTCTGGCACCACCCACTGGCCCGTTCAGACACTCCTTCAGGTCCAGGGGCTGGAGCCCTACTAGGAGGGGCCGCCTGGGGGCAGGCTGGGCTGGGCGCCACGACTCTCTCCCACCTCCACAGCCTCCCTTCACCATCTCCTCTGCCCACATCCAGCTCCAGCTGGGTTTGAAAACGGTGCTGCAATCCTCCTTCCCTCCAACGCAGGCCCTGCCCTGCCCTCTCTTCTTTCAGCCGGAAGCTGCATCCATAAACTGGTTTCTCCCCGTAGGCTCCAACCTGGTGCTCTATCCACTGGAAGAACCATCTACCCCAAGCCAGTTGCCCCCTCCCCCAGCCTTCAGTCTCCACCTGACAGGTCCTCCTGCTCACAGCAGAGCTGACTTCCTGCCTGCCCAGCCCACCTCCTGGAGCGTCTCCGGATGAGCCTTGTCCTCCTGACTGCTTTTGGCCCCTCATCTGCTCTGCAGAATTAATGCCCTCTGGTTCCTTAGCCCCATGCTGACCAGCCCTCTGTGCTTTATCTTCCTATGAAAGTGAGGCTCTGAGGGCCGCACTGCACTGCACCCACCTCACCCCACCCGACCTTCACCCTGGCTGTTGAAGAAAACCCTGTATGGGTGCACAACAAACACTTCTGGACTGATACTGATTCCATCCAGGTCATGTGCTGGCAACTTTCCCTACCAGGTCTGGGAGTGGAGTGTGGACTTATGCTTGATTGGATATTTAATTAGTGACTTTGTGGACAAAGAGATTTGACTTTTCATTCTTTGGCTTTGGTGTTCCGGGAGTACATGGTTTTTGATAAAAAGCTATGGAGTCATCCAATCTTGGAAACTGTCCACCTGCCCGGACTAAGTGCCTCTCCTTCTGACTTTCAGTGCCTGGTTCACTGATTAACACCCCCTCCCCATCCCACTCCTCTCCTCCCCACCCCACCCCACCCCACCCTGGCTCTCCCACCATAGCAAGGAGGGTCTGGCACACTCCTCCAGCCCCTTGTGGAGGCTCCTGCACCCCCGCCCATGGGTATATACAATTTTAGAACCACTGGGAGAGACCCTTTCTGCCTTTCTGGAGTAGTTTTGCCTGCTTGGTGCAGGCTTTCTGCAGGGTGTGCACCACGAAGGAATGAATCACTAAACTAGGATTTCAGGCAAGGGGCACCTGTTGGCGGAGATACTTCAGTCTGAACTATCATCCTGGGGTTTAGCAAATCCCAGCCCCATTCTTGGCCTTCATGGGCTAATGGACCTTGGGATCTGCCTTTGGGGTGTTTTAAGGTTCATGGCCTGCCCCTGGAGGAGTGCCAGAGGCCAGAGGGCTAGGCCTCTCACCGTCTCATTTCTTTGTGCTTATTTTCCATGGTGGACTGGGCAGCTGATCCCCAGGGAAGCACTCCTTGGACCTTTCCTCATTTCTAAGAAGAGCCAGTCTAAGTAGCAAGGAGTTAGTTAATAATGGCTTCCCCCAGGTGAAGGACAGTTCCAGGGGAAAGAGGGCACACAACAGCCTAAGCTTCCCAGCTGGCACTTTTCAAAAAAAATGGTGTGGTGTGTGGCTTAAAGGAACAGCTTGGGAGAGGGTGCTCTGGCTGTGACTCTCTGTGACTGGTGGTTGGCCCACCCCAAATGTGGACTGTTGGATTTGTGGTTGACATTTCTGAGTCAGTCTTAAAAGGGAGACAAAGCAAAGGAGCACCTGGATGATCTGTGTGCTTGCTGTGGGGGCTGAGTGGCAGTGGGTGCCCCCAGCCCAGGCCTCAGGACTCCTCCGAGGTAAAGCCCAGCTGGGCCACCCGGTGGGGGGAGCCAAAGTTCTGGGCTTCCTTCCTACCCTTCCCTCTTTTTTATTCACCACTTGAACGCTTGCAGGGTTCCATTTGGTTAAGTTACACTCACGACCCTTTAAGGAGAAAACATGTAATTCTAGCAATTTTATTGGGCTCAGGTTTCAGGCAAATGGAAATAAAATTGCCTCTAAAAATAAAAGACATGCAGAATTGAATAAAACAATAATAGTAAAAGGCGCCGCTGATTTGAGATAAGTGGTAAGGCATTTGGGGAAATATTAGAGAAAATAAATAAATAAACCGAGACCCAGGAGCAAAGCGGGGAGAATTCTCCACCACCACCCTTGCTTTCATTTCTGCTTTTACCTTTACATAAGCGCTTGATTTGCATGTTATAAGGTGAGGTATAAAGCGCAATTGGTGGAATTGGTCGTTGCCCCGCGCTTAACAGTACAGGTGGACTAAAGGGGCTGCCTGCCAAATACTTCTGGTTGGAGGGAGGGGTGGGAGTGCTCTCCCAAAACCACTCCTGGAATGGCTTAACTCGCCCAGCACGAATCAATGACAACCTCCCGCCGGCTGCGGCAGGCTCCCCTGAGCAGCGCTGCCGCGTGGATTCCCAGCCCGGGACCCTGGCGGCGCTCAGGACACGGCGCGGGCACGAGCGCGGCGTCCCCGGGGCGGCCAGGTGGGTCTGCGGCGGCCTCGGCGGAGCCGGCAGTGATCGGGGCTCCGGGGACCGAGGCAGCCGGGCAGTGGAGAGGGGCTGGGGAGGAAGCCCTGCCCGGCGTCGGGGAGAGCTTGCGCGGCCGGCTGCGTCCCCACCCCGGGCACTGCAGGCTTTCTGGCTTCGCGCAGCGGGGACCCTCTGGCCCGGGGCGGCGGCTCCGACTGGCGCAAGCCGGGCGTGAGTAGCGGCGTCTGCAACAAATTTCAAACCCGCGCCTGGGCTGCAGCCGAGCGTGCCGGGGAAACCCGGCCCGGAGCCCCTGAGCTCGTGGAGAGGCGCGCGCTGCCACCACTCAGCGAAATGCAGGAAAGAATTGGAACTCTGCATGAAGCAACTCTCCTCGGTTTCTCATTGCCCTCGGCCGCCGGCTTTTAGGGACCGGGGAGAGAGGACAGCGAAGAGTGTGGGGGGGCACTCTGGAAGGTAGTGGCGGATATTGGTTGTTAGTTTAAATTTCGTCCTCCGAAAAATTTGGTCCTTCCTAGTGTCAGAAGCAAAACTTGGGGGGAGGGAGGCGACAAAAGCCTTGGCAACTCCTGGCAGAAGTCAGGGTCCGGACGGGAAGAGAAATTAAAGGGGGGATTGGCAGAACTCGCTCGGCAAGGCGGAGGGAGACCCGCGGAGGTCCCGGGCTTGAGTCGCCGCCTGAGCTGGGTGGGTGGGAGACCTTACACTGCACTCCAACCCTAGCGGGGTGGGAGGGGATAACAACTCCCTCCCAGGGGCCAAGGCCAAAGGGGGTCTCAGAGCTCCGGAGGCGGCCTGGTGGGGGTGGGACAGCGACCAGATGCGTGCACCACCCCCTCCGGGCATCCTACTGCGTCGCCCGCCCTAGCGCCTAGTTCTCTGCAGGTGGGCGCAGAGGCCGCGGGGGTGGCCTGGGAGGGACCCTCACCCATGCCCGCGCTGATCGCCGAGTGGCGATGCAGGTTCAGCCCGCCGGTGGTGAGGGGCCCCGGGGGCGTCCGGTTCGATTGTCCTGGTTTCTGGCTTCTGGTGTCCTGGCTGTGGGCAGGCAGGGGACAGCTGCCCTCTTTCTTGTAACCCCTGGTACTGGGCTTTGCACAGGAGGAAGCCCTGTTCCCGAGATTTATTGGCAGACTGGCGGCTTACCCCATCCAGTCCTCCTAAACACAGAATTTTGAAATTGTGAAGGAAGTGCTTTAAACAATCAGGCAGTTTTCACCAGGTTCAATAGAAGATTTTGTGGAAGGGGAGTGGTAGGAAGGGCGAAGGCCTGGCAAGTTCAAGTTTCAGCTCCACTCCTTCACCCAGTTAAGTCCTGGGGATTAGAAGGAGTCAGGAACCTCCTCTGAATAGATCTCCAGGAAAGGAACATAGCCTAGTTGCTACCCACTCCCCTTGTGGCTCAACCTGCGCTGAGAGAGAAAAGAAACCTACCCTCCCCCCAGAAGGACTTGGGTCAGCCTGTGCTCTCTCTCTGGGCTTGGTGTTAGTACTCATTTATTTCTAAGCTCTGCCAAACTACTGCACTAAAGACCACGCAAAGGCAGCCACCACCATCCTCATCAGCCCCACTTTATAGGTGAGGCACTGAAGCCCAGGAGTCCAGGTGAGTCTAGAGCCGTTGACCCAGAACCACTGGACACGAAGGCCACACAGTCCCTGAGGCCACCTGGTTGGGTTCCAGAATTTCATGAAATTGGTAGATTTGTATCCCACCTTCTGAGCCCTGCCGGGTGATGCAGACAGGACTCAGGCCTGAACCACCAACCCAGAGGCATCCAGCACAGACAGATGAGATGTGCACAGAATAAGCAAAACCCAGGTAGCAAGTAGGATGTCCATGACAGACTGCTGGGAGAGCCAAGGAAGGCTACAAATAGGAAATGGAATTGAGGCAGGACCTTGAAGGAAGAAGACCAACATAGCAAAGGCCTGGAGGTCGCAGAACGTTAGGCATATCCTGCATTGCCAGTGCTGGGAGATAATCCAAAGACAGGAAACATATGAGACGTTCAGAGATATCTACTGTGTGCCAGACACGGTGCTTGGCAGAGTGTCTCCTCTAACCTACACAACTTGTCAGATATGAATCACTAGCCCCCCTTTGAAGATGAAGAAACTGAGTCTCAAAGGAGTTAAGTAGGCTGCCCAGCTTCTTAGCGACAGAGCCAGGAGTCAAAGCTGCCCATTATACTACATTAATCTTTTAGAATCTTACGTTTGATTGGGGAGACAGGAATAACCCTGGTATAATTATAGTACAACACACAATAGTGTGCGTTACACACAATATTAGCCTTTTGAACTTCAGTTTCTTTCCATTCAATCAATAATTTATTCAACAACTATTGTATTTTCCAATGTGTAAGTCCAGGCACTATATGCTAAGTGCAGGGCATACATCAGGAAGTGAAGTCCGACCTGGTTGGTCCTTAGCCTCTGCCACGGGGAATAGTAATACTAATGGTCTATCCTCCAACGGGTATCGAGGGGATGAAATGAGGCAGTATGTGGAAAGTGCTACAGAAGCACAGCCATGGGAAGGAGAAGCAGCAGGAGGCCTGGATGAGGAGAGGTGGGAAGTTGGACTCATCACGACTCGTCCCAGACTCAAGGGGGCACTGTGGAGTGCACACAGTGCCCATGTAGCCCTTTGAATCAGTGCTGTTCAGATTATTGGTTTATGATTGTGGGTTTCACTATGAACCTTTGGTTTTGGTACATCACAGCTAGAGATGACAAGAGCCCCACACAGCCTCTGAGAAGTCTGGCCCCTCTCTGGAAGCAGGGCCAGCCAGATTGAGAACTGCCCCAGAGGATCACCCTTCTGATGCATCACGTTGTCTCCCAGTGGCCGGGATAGCATTTTGCATACTCACAGGGTTGGAGCTCCAGCTCCAAGCCCTCATCCTGCTGCTGGGGAAGCTTGTCTGTGCTCACAGGACTTGGTGGCAAAGCCAGGACTAGAACCCAGGTCTCGTGGCCATCTCTAGTTCTCAGAGCAGTGCACACCAGCCTGCTGGGGCATCTCAGGGCTCAACTGCTCCGTGGCTTATATCTCCACTTATAATGCCATTTCCCCATGCTCCTGTCCATCCCCGTTTTAGCTGACCTGGCAAGTGTGTCCTAATAAAATAGTGTCAGATAGATCTTTGAGACAGAGCAGCCGTAAATATTCTGGAACATTTGGCCTGTTAACATTCCTTCCATCTTGAATAGTATAATAGGTATAAGATAACTACCTCTAAAATCAACTATCACTTTTGTGAGGAAGGTGAACTGATAAATCTTGCCTTGAAGGTAACACCATCTGAGTGATGCTCTGGGCCTTCCTTCTTCAGAAATAACACCAACTCTTCTGGGGAGGACGCTTTTTCCTTCTTCCTCTTTTTTTTTTTTTCCAGTATCTCTTGGGTTTGAGGTCACAAGATCATGTTACATTCTGTTTTGAGGCTGTGGTGCCAGAATAAAGCCTGCTATCTCCCGACTGGCTCGCCCGTGTTTGCAGCGACTGCACAGGGCTGTCATTGCATGGGGACGTTTGTTTGCTCAGCCCTTGCTCAGCCATGCAGCACCGCAGGTTGGGTCAGGGAGACAGCTCTTCAGTTTCTTTTCCTTTGGCTGGGAATTGTGGAGGTGAATAGAGGGAGGAGAATCTGGGGTTGAGAGATTGTTGCCAAGAGCAATTTGGAGTCTCCTTCGTATTAGTCAGAGATTGTGTTTTTCCCTTCTGAAGCTGCCTGTCTCATGGTAACTTCTACGAAGGATTTTTTTTTCCATCTGTGTGTGTGTGTGTGTGTGTGTGTGTGTGTGTGTGTGTGTGTGTGTGTTAGGCTTTGTTTTGATTTTGAACTTGCTGGACTTCTTGTGACTTAGCGGGAAGAAAAAGTAGCTTAGGGAAAGGGGTGATGAAATGGGCCCTTTATACAATACATTCTGCATGTCATTGCTTAATAAATTTGAATACTGCTAGACCCTGAGGTACCACTGATGGAGAGAGATGAGTAATTTCTTTGAAGGGAGAGTATATCTTCAGTGGATGACTTTCAAATTCGCAGCGTAATTTAACTTTCCCTCGGTACGTCTTGAATGGTGTTTAGGAAGAGAGGTATATACGCTCTCCTCTGCTCGGCTCCCGTTTGTTTCATTTGGGAGGCTCCCTCCATTGGGGCCTTGTTTGGAAGGGAACTAGCCAACAGGGGCCCCCTTCCCTCTCCTCATCACTCCTGCACCCCTCCTCTCATGCAGGAGGCCAGCTCATGAGAAGGGCTCTTCCTCTGTGGGTTAAGAGCTCTTCCCAGTGGCGGCCCCCCAGCTTGTGTTTGAAGCCTGCCCCTCCCACGGGCAGGTATCTGGGCAGAGTGTTCTTCAGCAGTCAAGGAGTGAGTCCATCTTCCGAGCAAAAGGAGTGGAGCGGCACCAAGCCACTGAACTGGAAAAATCGCCAAATACACGATTAGAGTACATGACCTGTGTTGGCTTTTCCAAATGAGATACAAACCAGAAGCAAATGTACATAGGACCCTCCCAAAACCTGCCTTGCCCACACACACATATGTGTACACATATACCTAGGGCTCTTGCTTTTTTGGCTATGGATTCTAGCTGACAATTCTGTTGTTTCTGGAGATGACAGGTTAGTGCATTGGTCTTTGTGAAGCGACTGGGAAAGGCCACTAGAGGGGTGACAGTGACCCCAGTTCCTGCTGACACTTGCCTTCCATAAGCCCCAGGGAAGTCTAGCAGTCTAGCAGAAGATGCCTTTATTAAGCAGAACCAAATAACAGGAACTTTTATAAGGTTTTCTTTTTTTTTAAATAGTGGCTTCATTCAGATGTAATTCACATGCCACATAATTTACCCATTTAAAGTGTACAGTTCAGTGGTTTTTAGTATATTTATTTACAAAGTTGTGCAAACATCACCACAATCAACTTTAGAATATTTTCATTACACCAAAAAGAGCCTCATACCCATAAGCACCCACTCCCTACTTCCCCCAAACTTTCCAGTCCTAGGTGGCCAAGAATCTACTTTCTGTCTCTATATGGAGTTACTTATTCTGGACCCTTCATATCAGTAGAATCATATCATATGTGGCCTTTTTCACTGGCTTCTATCATTTAGCATAATGTTTTCAGGATTTGTCCACTTTGTAGCATGTACCAGTACTTCATTTCTTTTTATTTCTAAATAGCATTCCTTGTATGATACACCACATGTTATTTACACATTCATCTGCTGGTGGGTGTTTGGGTTGCTTCCGTGTCTGGCTTTTGTAAATAATGCTGCTATGAACATCCATGTGCAAGTTTGTGTGTGGGTGTGGGTTGGCATTTCTCTTGGATATATAGCTAGAGGTGGAATTGCTGGGTCACATGGTAATTCTGTGTTTTATCTTTTGGGAAACTGCTAGACTGTTTTTCACAGTGGCCGCACGATCTTACATTCCCACCAGCAGTGTATGAAGATGCCAATTTCTTACATCTTTGCCGACACTTGTTGATAATATCTGCCTTTTTATCTTACCTGTCCTATTTTCTAAAGGTTTATATGCTCAAGAAAGCAACACCCAGGAAATATTCTGGAATCAGCTCAGTTTTTGCTTGCCATACCTATAGTGAGAGCCATTTCGACTTCTTGATCATTCTCCATGGCCTCTGCATGTCCCAGGGCACTAAGCAGGTTTTCCCTATTGTTTCTGTAGGACAGTACAGGGTCCCATGGGGTGACACGGGGTTTAATGCCCTCATTCTGTTTTCCTGAGGAGGACTCAAATGCTCCAGAGAGCTGGCAGGGGGAACCCACTCCCTTAGCCCCATTCTATCCAGCTGCAAATGCCCATGGAAATCCAGGCCCTGGGAAGGGAAGACACTGACCTAAAGGGAAATGAATGTGACAGTAAATGGGCAAGTTGTTCAATGTTTGGGGCTGTGAGTGAAGACTTGACTAATATCCTGACCTTTTTACTCTATTACGTGACCTCCTGGACACCATAAAGAAAGCTGTTGGAGAGTCCTGACATCTAAACCGGGAGGCAGCTGGGCAATGCAAGGCTACCTCATCCCCTTCTTGTTGGGACCTTGAGCTGCTGGCAAGACCATTGACTCATCCAAAATGGTTTGGTGTTGCTGGGTCCTCCATTTCACACTAGTGTTTCAGCTCCATGATGAAATAATTTTATCCCATTTTTTTATACCTGTGGGACTGAGTAGGGTAACACCGTTAACAAAGATAAATTTGAGTACAAGGGAACGAACTCATCTAGCTTGAAAGACTGCCAAAGATTACAAAATTTACCCTTTCCCCAGAACATGCTGAAGTCCTGGTCAGTGGCCATTCTGCGGCGTCCTGTTCAAACTAAGCAAACTTCAGTACCAGAAATTAATTCTGATA
The DNA here is from genome assembly GCA_032199065.1 of Smutsia gigantea. Lineage (NCBI taxonomy): Eukaryota > Metazoa > Chordata > Mammalia > Pholidota > Manidae > Smutsia > Smutsia gigantea. The sequence goes on from JAVSCE010001163.1 coordinate 19,767, forward strand.
GCTTTTTGGGAGTCATTGTCCTAGGCTTTGGCCTCTATGACCCCAAGAGCAGATTGAATCAGTCTCTGCTATAATTTCATCTTCACCTTCAAACTGGTGCTTAATCCAACTATTCCTAAACCAACTACAGGTCTTAATCACCTATAAAACCTTTTAAAAGCTTACAGGTACCTGGGCCCTACCCAAGAAGTAGAATCCCAAAGGAAGAGACCAGGGCCCTGAAGGTGGTTGTGGTGAAGTCTGAGAACACAGGTTGATCTCTCTGGGCCTCAGTTTCCTTACTTGAAATGAGGAGTTGGAGTAGACTGGTATTCTCCAGAGGGGTTCACCAAGAGGATTCAAGCAGAACAGCTCTGTGTGGGTCTGTTTTTGCACAGTGTTATTTGTGAAGGCTTCTGCCACTGAAAAAAATATTCAGGGAGCCTTTGAGTAGATGATTTCTGAAGTTCAGCTATAACAGTTCTGAGTGTCACATCCTCAGTGGACAGTTGTCCCAACTGCCTAGAGGAGGATTTAGCAGGAGCCACACAAAGGGCAGTTGCACGCTCTTTAAGGGCCGGGCCCATGCTGCCCTGGCTGGCTCAGTGCACAACTGTGATGTGGTACAATTTGACTTGTACCCCTTTCTCCTCCCAAACTGCTCAGTGGCATCCCTACCCACTTCGCTTGAAACACCCAGAGCTTTCCTCCCCTTCTACTACTATTTCCAATAGTAGCCCAGAGCGCCATTCATCCATTCACTCATTCATCCCTCCATCCAACCAACATTTCCCAGGTACCTCCTATAGATGACAAATTGACTAACAGTCTATTTCTTTCCTCAAGTAATATGCCAGCACATTTTAACCAGAAAGGCAGCCTGAGGCTAATCCCCAGGGGTGCAATTTCAGAACTCTTTGATTTGGATGAAGGAGGGTTTGTTTGGGAGAGTCCTGAATTCCTGACAGGTAGGTAGGGCAAGCCCACCTCCAATCCTGTCTGCACGCTCTGCTCCCTCCCCTCCCCACCTGGGGCTCTGCCCTCAGCAGGCTGCTCAGAAAATGCCTCTGTCGTCTCTGGGCTCTGCCAGAGAGGCGCCCTCCTCCTCAACTCCCAGCTGCTAGGGAGCCGGCAGGCAGAGAAGGGAAAAGGAGGGCAGGTTTATTTGGAGATCTGAGCTCCTTGCTCCAGCCCTTGGCGCCCACCCCATAACTCTGACTGGACAATTCACAGGACAGCTGTGCTCTAAGGCTGAAATAATCACTGTTTATTAAAGCAGTTGGAGAGAGGGGGAGCAGGGCAGAGGAGGGAAGGAAGGGTCGCATTTCTGCCTTGGAACAAGAGAGGGGCCAGGTGAGGCCCAGACCCCCCTCCCCGCCTCCCTGGTGAATGCACACCCAGTGACAGGAGAGCTGCTGCTTTGGGGTGTTTAGAGAGACTTTTTTTTCTAATGGAGGAAGAACGTTGAAGGTTCATTTGAATAGGGATTAATGTCTCTGTGGCCTGGACCTGCAGAGAAGGAGAAATTCTAGAAGGGTAGAAGTTGCAGTAAAAGGAAGCAGGCTGTATCTGCACCTCCCACTGATCAGGGAGGCCTCCTCTGTTGGAAGTGAACAAGTTTAGGGAAGATTTCTGAGCATTGTTGTATTTTCCCTTGGACTGTGTGTGTGTGTGTGTTCCCTCAGTGAAGTCTCCACTCTAAGACAACCAAAGTTTTGGGCTTCCAACCAGGTGACAGGGACCCTGGAAGTTATAAAGTCACCCTGAGTGTGTCCTCAGCCCTAGTTTTTCAACATCCCTTTTGGCAGTTTTTCTGTCAGGCAGTGACACAGGAGTTCCCAAGAACCTTTTTCCCTGGCACTTTGGTACTTTCATGCTAATCTTTTAGGACTCAGGTTCCTCGAGCCCCCTGGGGCCCGCCTGCCCAGGAATCATTCTGGATGGTTCGCCCCCTAAAAATCATCCCCCTAAGCTCTTAGCACCCCTTCAGACTCTCACTTGCCCTCTCTCTCTGATGATCCAACCTAGCTGGTAGGAGAAAGCTGGTTCTTTAGCCAAATTAACATTAAGTTGTGAAAGACACTGGCCACCAGTTATCCCCGCCTATTGAAGTGTCTGTTTTTGAAAAAGGAGGCTTACCAAAAGGAGGTTTCTAATGCTGGGATTTCAGGCATAAGAGTAAAGCAGAGTAAATAACTCTGGGCAGAGCATGGGGGCAGTTTATGCGCTAAGGGAGTGCACTAGAAGGACTGCATTCAAGCGACCTCACTCCCTGCTTGGGAGCCTGGGCACAGGGGCGGCCAGGGTGACTTGGAGGAGCAAATTGAGAGGAGGGCTAATGGCCAGAATGAGGGCATCCTGGGGAGGACGTCAGTTGGGGTGCATTGCAGGGAGAGCCAGGGGCTTCCTGAAGGATGAGCTAGACTAGACAGACCAAGAGGTTGACGTCTGAGCCTTTGAGAATGATCGCCCTCTCTGTAGGCCAGTGGGTTTCTTCAAGGTAATGCTGGGTGTGACTGACCCCCGGAAGGGTGGGGACAGATGGACTGAACCCAAAGATGGAACTTAAAGCGGACTCCAGAGGACGCAGGCCTTGGGGCAGTGGGCCCCTCAGCTGGGCAGGTGGCCCCTGATGGCCCTCCTGTACACCCGGCTGTGGGGTCTCAGCTCTGCTGCCCCCTCTTCTGTTTCTCTGGTCAGGGGCTCCCCCCTACACCATCCCTGCGCTCCCTCCTCTCCCGCTTCCTGTGTGCACCCACTGAGTGACCCTGGCCTCCAGCTCTTGGAAGCCTTTCCAACAGCATGATAGTGAACTCTTCACACACCCAGGCAGAGGAGAGGGACTGAGCACCAGCCAAGCCCGAGCCCATGCTGGGATGAAAGGCCAGGCCAAGTGAGCCCCATTGGAGCTGGGGTGGGTTTAGGGGGAACCAGGAGAGGACAGATGGAGCCCCGGGAGCAGAAACGCTGGCCCCCAGGGCCTCCCCCAAGCCAGTGGGGTTGCCACAGGTAGGGCCTCATCAGCAGTGAGGACAGAGGCAGGTGTACTGTGTGCCAGGCCCTGCACCAGCCACAGAAAGGATACAGAGGCAACTCTCTGGCCCCTGCCCTCCAAATGTCATTCATTTACCAGTCAAGAACAGAACTTGAAAATGAAGTGAGATTTATAGACCCCAGTGTTATACTCAGCAGAGTCGTCTGAAAAAAATGGTGCTGTTCAGAGGCAGAGCAGGGCATGAGGGGCAGAGGCCTCGGGGGAGCCTTCACAGAGGTGCTCTGAGCAGGGACCCAAAGCAAAGCAGCATGGCACAACCTCGTAACACCTAGGCTCTGGCTCTGAGCCCTGCTCTGAGAATGACAGAGGGGGCAGCACAGGTGGGCTGTTTTCAAGTCCTAGGTGTCAGGGGGTAGTTTAAACATCCAGTTATTCTGGTATGTTTATTAAGAAACTCTTAGACCTGTCTATGACAAAATCCTGGCCTGATTTTAGACTAAGTTGAGTTACCAGTGATAGTGAAGAATTATCATATACCATTGGCCCTTGAATTGCACAGGTCCACAGACATGCAGATTTTTTCAATAAATATATTGGAAAGTTCTTTGGAGGTTTGTGACAATTTTGAAAAAAACATTTTTTTTCCCTAGCTTGCTTTATTTTTAGAATACTGTATATAATATATATACAAAATATGTGTTAATCAGCTGTTTATGCTATTGGTAAGGCAAGGTCAAGAGTAGGCTATCATCTACATCAAGCTGAAAAGCTTCTGGACAGCAAAGGACACCATCAGCACAAAAAGGCATCCCACAGGATGGGAAAATATATTTGTGAATGACATATCCAACAAGGGGTTAACATCCAAAATATATAAAGAACTCACACACCTCAACACCCAGAAAGCAAATAACCCAATTAAAAAATGGGTGGAGGATATGAATAGACAATTCTCCAAAGAAGAAATTCAGAAGGCCAACAGACACATGAAAAGATGCTCCACATTGCTGATTATCAGGGAAATGTAAATTAAAACCACAATGAGCTATCACCTCACACCAGTGAGGATAGCCAACATAGAAAAGACTAGAAACAACAAATACTGGGGAGGATGCAGAGAAAGGGGAACCCTCCTACACTGCTGGTGGGAATGTAAATTAATTCAACCATTGTGGAAAGCAATATGGAGGTTCCTCAAAAAACTAAAAATACAAATACCATTTGACCCAGGAATCCCACTCCTACGAATTTACCCTAAGAATGCAGCAGCCCAGTTTGAAAAAGACATATGCACCCCTATGTTTATCGCAGCACTATTTACAATAGCCAAGAAATGGAAGCAACCTAAGTGTCCATCTGTAGATGAATGGATAAAGAAGAGGTGGTACATATACACAATGGAATATTATACAGCCATAAGAAAGAAACATATCCTGCCATTTGCAACAACATAGATGGAGCTAGAGGGTATTATGCTCAGTGAAATAAGCCAGGCGGAGAAAGAGAAGTGCCAAATGATTTCCCTCATTTGTGGAGTATAACAATGAAGCAAAACTGAAGGAACAAAACAGCAGCAGACTCACAGGCTCCAAAAGGGGACTAGCAGTTACCAAAGGGGAGGGGTGTGGGAGAGCGGGTGGAGAGGGAGGGAGAAGGGGATTGAGGGGTATTATGATTGGTGCACATGGTGTTGGGGGGGCGTCATGGGGAAGACAATGTAGCACAGAGAAGACAAGTAGTGACTCTGTGGCATCTTACTACACTGATGGACAATGGGGCATAGGAGGGGGGACTTGATAATATGGGTGAATGTAGTAACCACATAGTTTTTCATGTGAAACCTTCATAAGAGTGTATATCAATGATACCTTAATAAAAAAAAGAGTAGGCTATCAGTAGTTAAGTTTGGGGGAATCAAAAGTTACATATGGTCCGTGCCCCTAACCCCTGTGTTGTTTGGGGCCAACTATAATGGGTGCTTTCAAAGTAATTAGTATCAGGAATCAAATCAGAGCAGGTAGAGAGGGGTAAATCAGTGTGAGAGATACTAAAAGAAATAGAAATATTAGTATGTAAACTTTTAAAATGATAGCCTTTGAAGAGATCAAATGTTTTAAAAATGATAAATCACCAAAGAATGGCCCCAACCAAGTTTGCAAAGCTTCCCAGAGTGCACAGTGCCATGGCCCAGCACAGGCACACCTCGGCCGCTCTGCTCTCGGCAGGGCCCTTTTGGGATCACTTGCTTGAAGCGCTAGGGAAGGCGTTCTCCATATCATGCATTCTCAGAAGGCCCTGCTGTCTACCACAGTGCAGCCACACCACACCAGAGGGACATCTGCTAGATGGTGTCTCTCAGGGCTGCCCACAGGCCGGTACTCTCTCTGAATGTCCTAGTCCACTGAGGCCACCAAACGAAGAGCCAGGCAGACAATGTCAGGGTGTCAGAAGGGCCTCTTGCTCCTTCCCTGAAGATGACAGCCAGAATGTGGGACTGCCAAACCCTGAAACAACACTATTGCCATGGTGCTTGACTGCCTCTTACATCCATTGAATCATTGCAGCCAGTACTGTCCATGATGCTTCCCCACCCTGCTGTGAGCTGAGGACCAGGATGGAATAATCCTGAAACAAGCTGCTTTGAGTGGCACTTTTCCAGGCACAGAGGGCTGTTGGTGCCCATGAGCAAGGGGTCTCCCCATCAAGGCAGCCAGTGGCTCAAGGGGGCAAAAATGGATGTCTGGAAGGCAGCCAAGAGTAGAGACAGCTTTCAGGGCTTGGAACCTTTTCCTAGGGACACTTTCTAGTCCAGGAGCCTATCCAGGAGCAAGAGCCTTTCCAGAGCTTCCACAGCAGGAGACACTTAATGGGGGAGAGCCCCTTAGGCCTGAGTCCCAGTCTCAGCTCATCCACCTTCACCCAGGTCACTGAAGTCTTCTTGGAACCCCTGAGTCTCAGGTTATTCATCTGTACAATGGGAAAATTACAGCTGCCTTCTCAGCTGAGGCAGTTAAAAAGAGATGAGCTGAATTAGAAAGATACATTATGCACCATATCTAGCACATAGTAGCCATAATTTTGAAAACAGTTTTCAACTTAGTTTCCATACAGCAAATCTGTGCCCCCCCAACCAACCACACCAAGAGCCTCTCTTTTCCCCAGTGGCTCCCATGCTCTGCTCGTGACCATGGCATTTCTCCTGTGTCCCTGTGGAAAACAGGGCTTAGATGGGCAGCTGCTGCTCCTGCCTTGACCTGGCTCTAGATTTTCCTCCTGGCGGTCCCTGCATTGACCACTGCTATTCTTACTGGAGCAGAAGGAAAGGGAGAGAGGATGACAATGAGGGGCTTTCTCCACAACTAATGTTAGAACACTTTCTGTCCATTCCCCAAAAAAGAGTCTTTTGCTTTTCTGTTTCCTCACTCACTCCTGCTCCTCGAGGGACTGTAGCCCCCCCGCGGACGGCTCAGACAGCACTTGACAGTCCCCAAACTGAAAATGCCAAGCAGTGTCCCATGAGGATTCCCAGGTCTCTCAGCCAGTGAGGGCAAGCACCTGGCCTTCACCCCAAGGTCCTGGGACCAGCCAGCCACCACCCCGAGTGCTCTGTGCCCCGAAGGCCCTGTGGTCACACAATTAGGACTCCCTGTAGCTGGTCCTGTTGGTCAGGACTGCAGGAGTGGACATACAGATTCTACCCTTAACCAGCAGGCTGTCTGTAATAATGCTTAATCAGTAATAGGATAAACAATAATATAGTAGTATCTGAGAAAGTTAATTAGCAACAAAATACCAGGGTTCCTCAAGGCAGCTGGTTGCATTTGGCTCTGGGGACTATGATGCAAATCCTAATCTAGCATGTGCTGTTGGCTGTGGGTGAAGGTATATCCTCCATTCACCTGGGGGGACCCATTCTTGCCTCATCCCATCCCAGGCTGGCCCGAGGGCCTCAGAGAGGCAGACAGACTGCAAGCTTTGTTTGGCTTTTCATCAACCCTGCAAAGTTCAACATTACTAGGTAGAGGTCACCATGCCCCAAAGGAACAGATGCCAATTAAAGGGGCCCAGTTTGCTGGGAGAGTTGGGGAGATAGTACCCAGCCTGTGATCCCCAGGTCGTGAGGTCAGTGTGACAACTGGAATGATTCCTCACAGACAGCTTTGCCTTAATTGGTATTTTTCCTGGCTGGCTGAGCCCTGCAGGAAAGAAATCGTCTCACGGTCCCCAGGCGACATCGCTTCCTGTCCATCAGGGACCCCAGAGCTGAGCATCACACATCAAATAGGAGAGCATCAACCCATCATATTAATAAACAAGATGGAAATAGATATACATCTGTGGCTTACAAATTATAAAAATTTTAATAATTCCTAAGGAGAACTGTATTTTTAAGGATGAATCTTGGAGCGTGTATTCCTACATCCACTGTTCTTCCAGCCTGTAGAGTCTGAACTACAGAATTAACTCTGAATGGTATTGTATGGATTATATTTGCTATTGTAGTCCCTGTTTCTCCAAGACTGGGGGCTCTAGGCAGTCGACTAGGAGGCAGAGTTTAGTGTGAGGAGGTCAGTTAGGAGTGGCCTGGGGATGAGGCTTGAGGAGGAGGCTGCAGGAGGCTGAGGGAGGGAGCAGGCGGGTCCGAGGACAGGCTGATGATGTGGCCCCAACAGGTCCAGCCAACCCTGCAGGGACCTTCGGAGCTGAAATGAGCCCCTCAGGTTGGTCCCAGGTTGGGCCAAAATGCCCAGGCCTTTACGGAGACCCTGATGCCTCAGGCAGTCAATGAATGTGGGTGCCCCTGGGCCGGCCTGGCTTGGGTCAGGTGGCTCTGTAGCCTGGGCAGCCTGAAGGGGCTGCCCTGAGCTGGAGGCTGACCGCTGACTGTGCTTGGCCACCAGTGACTCTTAAAGGGGCCCTGAGCTGCTCATCTCTGTGTTCTCTGCAGCCTCATCAGTTATGAACTGCCTGAGGACAGGAAGTATATCCTGTCCTTTCTCCTGTCCCTCACAGCCCCTAGCACAGAGCCAAGCACATAATAGCTGACGATACCGCAGTCGGTGGCCTGTTCTGAGGTACAGTCACGGCAGCAGGCTTGCTGGAGGTCTCTGACCCTGCGGACCGATCAACCCACGCCATGGCTGCCAGGGGGGAGAAGCTGCTGCTCAGGGGGACAGCCCCTCTGCACAGGCTCCCCAGCCCAGGCAGCCACACCCTTCCTTCTGCAGGGAGTCAAGGTCTGGGAGGGAATGTTCCAACTTTCTTGGGGGCGGGGATAAGACCGTGTGAGTTGTAAGCTGCTCCATCTTGCCTGTTCACTCATTCATTCATTCATTCATTTGTTCGTTTACTGAGCATCTCTGGTGAAGGTGGCCCAGGGCCGCAGAGGTACAGTGTGTGGACAGTTTTTCTTCCTTGTGGGGTGGGCTCTATGTTCAGCTGGATGGGAATCTTTGGCAGTGAAAACTCCCCACCCTGGAACCCCTGATCCATGGAAATCTTGGTCATGTTAATCTGGTCTCCAGTGCCCACAAGTCTGAAGTAGCTGGTTCTCTGCTGTCACTTGGAATGCCCCCTCCCTGGCCCCATCCTTGCACTTTTCTGCCCATTTCAGATCTTTCAGCAGGGTGCTGTAACACATTCAGCCAGCCTAATCCCCGTGCTCACAGACTTCACCAGCCACGGCTGCTCTGGGCCCTCGGTAGAACTGGCTGTAACCCTGCAGCACGGTGGGTGTAATGGCCCTGATCATTTACAGGCCCCTTATACAGGGACCTTGCATGTGGGCAGACAGTGTGTATGCTTCTGTCCTCCACCCCCCTACACACTCTGCTCTAGGACCTCTGTGCCTCTGAAATAAAGATAAAATAACCACTACATTTTCACAGGGTAGGGAAAAAGTAGTAACAGTCAATGTAGCAAAGAATAGGAGAATGGTAATATCAATAGTCGGCCATCCACTCATTGAATATTGTATACCATGAAAAGGACCAATGTGGACACCACACAGCACCATGGAAGTTTATGAAGCACCACTAAAAGAAGAACAAACAGAATAACAGTTGTGCAGCCCACACAGCAACACCTCCACTGGGCTGTGCTGGTATCACTGTTGTTCAAATAGATCCCAGTTTCCAAGCCAGACCTGAGGTCTCAGCCCAGCTTGCCCTGCTGTAGGACCCAGGTACCTCCACAGGCATCGGCAGGAAACCTTCCAATAAGTCACTAGGCACTGCGATGTCTCAACAGGCCAGAGGCACAAGTCAGCTCACACTTAAATTTTCCAGCCTCTCTGGGGCCACCCAGAGCCCTGAGGACACCAGAGCCACTGTGTGCCCAGAGGGGCCCTCCCCCCCGTCTCTGCAGCTCCTTTGGCACCAGGACCCTATAGTCCTCAGCCTCCCCAAGCCCTAATTTCATGACTCCAACCTGCCTCCCAGGCCAGGTGGGGGCTCATAGCATTGGCCTTGCTGTCTCTTCTGCCTGTCCCTGGCCCTGCAGACCGAGCTGTTTATTCAATCCAAAGCTTCCATGCGAATTACTGCCTATCAGTTCCATGTGCAGCTAAGTCCAGAATCCCATTTGTATAAACGAGGACACATAGAATATTGGCTCCAAGGGAGCTGAGGAATGGAAACAGGTGTATTAAAATGTGAGTAAATGTAATGGGGGGGTTCTAGCATGTGCGTTTTTAAATTGTCCTTCGATATTGGGATACAATAAATATCTTTATTTTTGAATGAGCATCACGCCAAACTTAAGAAGGAAAAAAGGGCCGAGCAGTTGTAGAAGGTACGTGATATGTGTAAGAGCAGCTGGTGTGTGCTGAGAAGGGGAGGCTCTGGTGACAGTGGAGGGGCAGGGAGCTGACCGTGAAGAGAAACACATGGGTGTCTGAAAGTTGCTTATGTAGTGATTTTGCCACCAGATGCATGACTCACCTTCTCTTTCTCCCACACCCAGCATTCCCGGGTCACAGCCCAGCTAGTGGCCTGGATCTCTGTCTCCAAGGGGCAGCTCTCTTTTAACTGGAGTGGAAGAAGAGAAGAACAGTGCTACAGGCGTGGCTCTGTGGGACGATAGGAGCGGGCATGGGAAGAGGCTGCCTCCCCAGGAAGAGCCCTGGGACAGCTCTGGGAGGGCTGTGCCAGCCCAAGAGCCCTGGCAGAGATGCTGGAGGTGCCCACTTACTCTCCTGGGATGCCCTAAGCCCACGTGCCACCTGTAGCCATGGTCTTCGTTTCCAAGCTAATGCCCCCCAAGGACTCAAATGTGAAAACTAACATGTGCTTTCCAAGCATCCTCTGCCGGCAGGTCAGGGAAGGCCCAGGACTCAGATTGTATGTTCATGGTACCAAAAGAGCCACATAGTTAAGTCCCTAAGTGAATCCGTGATGGGTTAATGGGAGGGTGGGGCTCAGCGCAGTCCTGCTCTTTCTTTAGGGTTGCACAGACCTACTTGCTGGGGGGCAGGTTAGATCTCCTTTGCTTCCCCTTCTACCCTGGTCGCCAGCCCCATAGCCTGTCGTTTCAGTACTCCTTCCAACACACATCCTGGACCTGACCACTTCTCCGCACCTTAGCTGCCACTTCCAGGGATCCTGCGCCCTCATTTCTGGCCAGAACTCCTGCCTCCCTGCTTTTGCTCTAGAGCTTCCCACACCGTCTCCCCCCAGAATTAGCTTTATAAAAAAAAAGAACCCGTCACTCTCCAGCTTCAAATTCTCAGAGGTTCTTCACTGTAATTTGACTGAATTCTAAACTCCATATTATGGCCTAAAACCTTGCTACTCAGAGGGTCCTTGGACCAGCAGCTTGGACCCCACCTTAGAGCTTTTTGGAAATGCAGCATCCCAGGCTCCATTCCAAACCTACTGAATCAAAATCCCAGGGCAATGTTCGTGTTACAGATTGAGAAATATGTGCCTAAAGGACCCAGGGGTATGTGCCCTGCCTGTTCCTTTGACCTCCCTTAGGACCAACACACTGCAGACTCAGCTACAGGACCTCTCCCCACCCCATCACTTACATGTCTATTCCTCTGTTTTCTTCAGAGTGCTTCTCCCATCAATGAGATTATTATTTATGTCTTTGTATTATATGTCTTCCCACTAGCATGAAAGCTTCCTGAGGGTAGGGCCCAGCCAATCCTGCTCTCAACCGCATCCTCCCAGCCTATAACATTACCTTCAGTTCTGGGAGGACCCAGTCAAACCAACACACATTTGCAGGACACCTGGGGTGGGCCTAGGCAAGATTCCCAGAGTCCACCAGGAGTTTATGGATGGGCTGGGTGGGACCACCTGTCACAGTGAGAGTTAATTCAAAATGTGGAGCTAAATACTAACGATATATGCCCCCATTCCCCAAAGTTCATTTGGTTGGAAAATGAGAAGGAAAGGGAGGAAGGAGCCCAGTAGTTTTGGTCATTCAGGAATGCAAGGCCAGCAGGGGAATGAGCACGCTTGCCTCTGAGCTCGTGGTGATGTCCTGGCTCCTATTTGACTGGTAGAGACAGTTGGTCATCGTCAAAGCTGAAGCACAGGTGCCAGTGGCTTCATCTCCCCAACCCAGGTGAGAACAAAGCAAAGGGAGAAGGATACCCATTAGTAGAGCACCGCGGTTCTCAAAATGGGTTCCCTAGACCAGCAGCAGCAGCGCCCGGCAGCTGGTCAGAATCTCAGGCCCCACCCTGACCTACTGAATCAGAACCTGGGGTTGGGCCCAGCCATCTGAGTTCCCACGATTCCGCAAGTGAGGCATCTGATGGACTCTGTGTTGTGAGAGATTTGACGTGATAGATCTCTTCTTTTGTTATAAAATTGTGTTTATTATAGAACGTTAGAAAAATCAGTAAAGTACAAAGAAGATTAAGGCATCAGTAATTCCGCCACTCAGAAATAACTCCAATTAATACTATTAATATTTTGGTCTATCTTTTGGCAACCTTTCTGAAGACATATGTATTTTCACTTTACCTAAGTTGGGATTAGGCTGGACATTATACTGCTTTTATCACTTAGCATTTTAGCTGTGAGCATTTCCTAATCTTTCATAGAAAATCCTGTTGTTGCAATGGTTTCTATTCAGTCACATTAATGTACCCTAGTAACTACACGTTTCGATAGTTTCCAAATTTCCTTAATATAAATAGCACCAGAATGAACATACTGGCTCCAAAAATCCGATTATTTTCTTAGGCTATAATGTTACAAGGGGAATGACTAGGCAAACACTAAATATTTTAGGTCTCCCAATGAAACTTTTACTATTAAAAGAGTTTAAACACATATGTATGTACTTGTAACACATATGGCAAAAGATAGTGAATATATTAAGCCTATAGAAAGCATTTTCATGAATGTTAAAAGAAAGACATACCTCTCAGTGGCATAAAGAGAAAAAAGGAGATGACAGTTTGAGGATGTAGGATTGCATTTGGCGAAAGGCCAGTTCATATACGAAGCAAGTTCAAGCTTCATTTCTAGTGAAAAAAGTCCAAGGTACCATCTTTTTTTTTAACTCATCAATTTCAGAAAACTTTGTGAAAAAGAAAATTAGAAGAGCCAGGGCTGGCAAGCAAAGGCACAGTGAAAGAGATATTCCCACGCATGCCTTCTAGAAGGAATATGAATTGGTCCACCATTCAGAGAACAGTTTTATATGTGTTGCTAACACTTCATTCCACTCAGATAGCTCATTAGACATCATAAAGGCTCCATCCACACCGATCAGTGCTTCGTGGGGCAAAATGAGTGAGTCATTTTGCTGCACAATAAAATCTACCTCCCACTCAGGGCATGTGGTGGAGCCGGCACTGTTTTAAGTGCTTCGCTTGTGTTGACTTGCTTAACCTTCACAACCATCCAGTGAAGGGCCATTTATTACTTCCATTATATGGATAAGAAAATGAGGCCAGCACAGTCAAGTAACTGGCATACGGTCACACAGCAGGTGTGATACGGTCAAGCCCTGGCATACGGTCACACAGCAGGTCCCACAGCAGGTCACACAGGAGCTAGGATTTGAACCCATGAACTTGCCCTGTAACAACAAACCTTCCATCTCCTGACCCACTGTGCATTAGTCCTGCCACCAGGACCCTGCCGCCAGACACTCTGAGCTTTGGAAGTATCTACATTTCAGATAATGATAAGGAAAGACTCATGGGTTATACAGAGCTGAAAACTTGCCTTGACCGTAAAGGGACTGGTGTGTTCTAGTAGAGCTGTTTTTGCTTGAACATAGACCCATGGTTTCTGTGACTGTTTGGTCCTCGGATCGAGAGGCGGCAGCTAGCTAGATTCACAGCTTTACCATCCCCAGACCACACGTATCACAGGACCTTCCGGGAGGTGAAAATGAAGTCCTTTCTCAGGCCGCAGCTTCTTCTCAGGTGCATAGGGTTATGCCAAGTGCCAGGGGAGACAAAAAAGAATTGGAAAGTAGAGCTGCCCTTGAGAAATGGAACGCCCTTTGGGGCAGTTCCGACCTATCTCATGGCATGATGCAGGCCCTGCGCCTTTTCCTTTCAGACACAGGCTACTGGTGGGGTTAACCAGGAAGGCTGACTGGAGAAGGCGTTACCTGAACGGGGCAACAGTTTCAAAAGCAATAGATGAGGATGGCAGAAGCAAACACCCAGTGATGGTAGGCTCAGGTGTCCTCAGAAAGGAAGCACGGCTGGCCAGCTGGATTAGGAGGTACATGCAGGGGAGAGGCAGGACCCAGCCAGAAAGGTAGACAGGCTCCCCACGGTGGAGGGCTTCAAGGGATAGGCCAAGGAACGTTGGCATGTTTTATCTCTGTGTCCTCCAGTTCTTGACACAGCCTGTGAGAGAGGCTAGTACTTGCTGAGGTCTGTCTGTGTGTTTGTGAGTGAACGAATGGCTAAATTGAGGAGGTGACAGAGGACACAGAAGGTGTTGGAGCACACAGAAGGTGTTGGAGCTGGGAAGTGTCATGACTAAAGTGAGGTTTTGTGACCTCAGGTGTTCCTTAGCTCTGCAGATATGAAAAGCCCTGGGCAGGGTGGTGAAGGACAGAGAAGACAATGCCCAGGAGGAGGGAATTTTGAGGCAACAAGACTCGGAGAAGAAGAACCTGCCAAGCCCTGGCAGAAGATGTGGCCCGTGGGAAACCGTTGACGTGTGTGTGTGTGTATCCTCTTGCACCTTCAGGGATCTCTGAAGGATGGCCACCCCCTTTGGGGCCCTGCCATCCCAGCCCCTGTCTGGGGACTCTAATGGGCATTATTTTATACCACGGATTTGGCCCCGTCTCCTGCCTGGGTCTCAGAGTATTAGCTGAGCCATCTCTGAGAGGCAGCCTGTTAACATCTGGTGCCTGGGGCCTCTCTGCCCTAGGTGGAAATGCACAGGGGATGTGGGCTGGGATGAGAAGCAGAAAGGGCTGTGCATGTCATGTCCTCAGCCAAGGAGAGCTTGGTTGTGTTAGAACTGGTTCCACATGACAGGCAGGAGGGGTGCCCTGCCTGGTGGGGACATTAGCAGAAGGTGGCATGGGGTTAAAGCAGACCTGCACACACAGAAACCAGCTGGCTCTCCATCACCCATCCTCCAGTGTCCACTCCTCACTGTTTAACAGCATCACAGAACCATGCTTCATCAGCATCTCCCCACACTGGGCAACGACAGGACTATGGCCACATAAAGGGCTCGCCCTAAGTATGGGCCAAGACCAGAGGTGATGTGTACAGCGGGCTGAGGTCCAGGTGGGCAGTGGCCAGGACAGCTGGCAGAGCAGAGAGATCAGAGCAAGGGCCCTCTGAGGGTCCAGCAAGTGACAGGAATTAGGAGAGCCACTGGCATGGCAGAGGCAGGCCATGGTAGCAGCACCTGCCTGGCCCCAGTGCAGCTGTGTAGAGACTGGAGGTGACGGTGACAGAAAGCAGCAAACTTAGCAGAGACTGGAGGCGGGAGCTGACTCTGGATCTGACAGCTCCTGCTTTCAGCTGTGCTGAGGACTGATGGGAGAAGGTGGCCTCAAGATAGTCCTGAACGCACTTGGTGTGGATAACAGGATGACCTTCTGAAAGCCCCAGCTGTTAGCTTCTGGGAAGGGGCTGCTGAGAAATCTTGACACCCATTTATTCATTGAACAAACATTTATAGAGCAGGCACTGTTTACCAGAGTCCAGAGATAAAGTTAAACTCCAGTACTGCCCTCGAGGAGCGTGAAGTCTAGCAGGAGAAGCAGCAAGATACATGGTGACTTGGGGCTTCAGAGCCAGACTGCGCCTTGAGCCTGGTGAGGAGTCTCCCTCCCACCAGGAGCCATGACACCGGGGTTTATGCTGCTGTCCTACAGGATGTAGAAGAATAGGGTGAGGGTTTTGTTGTTGTTGTTATTTTAAACTTTTTTCTTTTTACATTTTTCTTTTTTTAATGTAACATTTGATATACAAAAAAGAAATATGTAATATATATGTAGGCTGTGAAGAGTAATAATCAAATAAACTCTTGTGAACCCATTTCTCAGTTTAAGAAATAGCTCATGACCAAAAGGATGAAAAGTCCTGGGTCCCCCTCTTCCACAGCACCCCTCCCTTTCTTTCAGAAATCATCATTATCTGAATTGTGTAGATATCATTCCCCTGCTTTTCCTGAGGATCTTATCACTTACATAGGACTCTCAAAAATGTTGCAGTTCCTCAAAAAGGCAAACGTAGAATTATTGTATGACCCAGTGATTCTGCTCTAAATAGATACCCAAGAGAATTGAAAATAGATTCAAACAGGTACTTGTATGTGAATGTTCACAGCAGCATTATTTCCAACAGCCAAAAAGTGAAAACCACCCAAGTGTCCATTAGCAGATGAACCAGCAAACAAAAATGTGGGGTGTGTGTGTGTGTATGTGTGTGTGTGTGTATGAATATGTATATATATGAATGTGTGTATATATACATATGTATGAATATGTGAATATTATTCAGCCATAAAAAGAAACAAGTTCTGAATCAGGCTTAATATGGATGAACCTTGAAAACATTATGCTAAGTGAAAGAAGCCTGTTAAATATTATATGATTCCACTTATATGAACTGTCTAGAATGGGCAAATTCTCAGACACAGAAAGCTGATTAGGTGTTACCAGTGGCTAAGTGTGAGGGTAGAATGGGAATAATGGCTTAAGAGGCACAGACTTTCTGTTTGGGGTAATGAAAAAGTTTTGGAAGTAGATAGTGGTGATGGTTGTATAATATTGTGAATGTACTTAGTGCCATTTGTACTTAGTTGAATACCTAAATGTACACAATGTAATGAATCATATACTTTTAAAAGGTTAAATAGCAAGCTCTATGTTAAATGTATTTCCCACAATCAAAAAAGGGCCAGGAAAAAAGTTATTGGTAGTTTCCAGTATTTGAACTTTACAAAAATGAAATCAATGTATGTCTTCTTCTACAACTTGCTTTTCTTACTCACAGTATTACGGTTCCATGCGGCTGGTGGCTGGCTGTTCATGCATTTTCAGCACTGGGTAATATTCCGTGGTGTGAACATCCCACCACCTATTTAACCAGATTTTGGTTGTTGATGTTGGAGAGGTTTCCAAGGCTTTTTTGCTATCAAAAACAGTATTTCCAAGAACATTCCTTCACATCTCCTGAGCACATGTCCCGGAGTTTCTCCGTGCTCTGCATGAAGGAGTGGGGCTGCTGGCTCAGAGGTGTGTGTGTCCAGCCTCATGAAAGAATGCCATATTGTGTCCCAAAGTGGCTGTATCATTTTCACTGTCCCAGCAGTCTACCAGCTCCTAGTTGCCCCATGTCCTCAGCAATAGTGTTGGATATTTTCTTGAGCTCCTTTGCTGACCTGTACTCCTGCCACCTGTAAATTTACATCCAGACTCCCCTATATCAGATCAATTGCAGTATTATGATGACCACTGTCAAGGACAGGACTATGACCTCTAGATGGCCCAGTGATCACAGGATCTCAAAAACAGAAAGGGCCTCTCATGGGACTGTACAACCTTCATTTTACAGATGAGTAAATAGAGATACAGAATGAAGGCATATTTGGCCAAGGTATCAGCCCCCTGACCTAGCAGTGTTTTCACGGCGACCTGGTATGACAGTGAGCGGCGTGCTTCCTGGTATGGCCCACTGATGGTGGCCAGGAGCACGTCTCACACAAGGAGTGGGCAGAACTGGTTGTTACTGATAGAGCTGGGGCTGTGTTTACACCACCAGCAGCCAAAATGCAACTTGAGACTGGATCTGTGTTGAGGGCTGGGTTTGAGGATAAGATGAGTTCATCATTTGCATATGTTCTGTTTCTGAGATTCTGGAAGAAATACTAAACCTGAGGATTTCCAGGCCTTTCCCTTTGACTTTGAACCAAGTGAAAAGAGCCACACCCTAGGCCAGAAGGTAGTGCCTGATGAGGGTGAGTGGTCTGGCCAAGCCTGGCACCTCTGTACTCTTGCTTCCTGCCACCTTGTAGGACTGAGTGAGTTCCAGGGAAAGGCTCCAATTTAAGCTGCTTCAGACACTAATTTAGCTCCAAATATCCCTTGCTGAGCTTATCTTGTCTCTTCTGTGGTTTTCTCAATAACTAACTGTGATAGCTCTCCCTTGTGTCTGGGGAGTTTTGCTTTTCCATCCACAACCCTAAAAGGAGAGGCAGACCACAGAGGATTATCTCCATTTTGCAGATGAGAAAACTAAGGCTGGAAGGGGATTACTGCAGCTAGTTGGGTCTTTGAGTCTACTCATGAGTCTACTGGCCAGGAGGTCCAGGGTCTTCCCTTTATGTCACATTCCTGTCCACAGAAGTGCCCATTCATAGGACTACAAGAAGAACACCTTCAAGGATTACTGAAAAAATTACACCCATCAACTTCCAGGTTTTGTGCAGGCAGATTTTCCCATAATGGGCACTGATCCACACACGTGGGCCAGGTGCTGCCTGCATGGACATCCCATATTACCTTTCCCTAAAGCACTGAACCCACTATGCATTTGAGAGACCACACGATCATTTAATTCAAAAGAGTTTACATTAAAATACTCATTTTATAAAGAGAAATGTAAGCAAGAAGAGGGAAAACCCTCAGTCCCACTATGGAAAAATGCTATCCTTAATCCTCTGTTGGATATTCTTAGCATTATACAAACACACACATATAATGGATTTCTGCACATACACTCTGCAAGCTCTTTTTTCAATGATCATCTATAATGGTCTTCTTTTCTTGGAAAAAGCATGCATAATTTTAAGCTTTTTTTAAATTATAAAATTAACATCTCACTGTTGAAGCAAAGAGAAGGGAAGGAAGGAAAGGAAAAATACAGAAAATAAAAGAAAGAAAATGAATTTACTGTAATCCTCCTACAGAGTGTTATTGCTATATATTACTCTAGACATTTTTCTGTGAACACATGTTTTATTCAACAAATTGGGATCATTCTGTACAACACTGTTTGTACATGTTACAACATAGCATATTTCCATGCCAGTAAAATACCTGTATTACTAAGGCTACAAATCATTTCATTGTGTAAATTAATCTCATACTTCAACCCTTTTTGTTGGGCATTTAAAATGTTTGTCTACAATATAACAATATTGAGATTAATATGAGGTAATAAAGCCATTGCACATACTTTATTATTAGGATAAGCAATGGGAAGTAGAATTGCTAGCTCAAGGAAAAGGTACATAATAATTTTAGGGTCATAATTGCTAACTTGCCTACCAAAACATTGTGTATGTCTGTTTCCCCTCTTTTTTTCTTGGCTATGCCTGAGTGTTTCTTTTGTTTTGACAAGGGTTGGTCTCTAAAAATGAATGAGTATGGGGAAGCCCATCCACAAGAAGGCCCCAGTCTCAGGGTACCTCTGCAGCCACCTCACATCATCTGTCACATCTCAGAGTAAACAGCACACACTTCCAACACCCTCTCCTGCCAACCCCTGCCTAGGGTGTCTCCCCTCTGACAGTTGCAATAAAATAGGAAGAGTCCTGGGTAGTAGCTCATCTTGGGTTACCAAATATTTAGAAAAGGAAATAAATGCTATCTAAGGACTCTTCTGAAGTTTCATGTTGACTTTTCAATCTTTAATTGTTAATTTCACAATTGTATGAATTCATTCCACTCCTTGGAGAAAAGTGAAGTGTGAGAACTAAGTCCCCGCTGAGCTTTCCCCCAAACTAGATATTCTATTTTGTATCTGTGTTGAACTTTTATGATTTGTTGAATCTGGGCTTGTTTTTTATTCCAACTCGAATTCACAGGCTTTCATTAAGCACCTGTCCCAGGGGCTGTGAAGGGGCCTGGGGACACAGGCATGAGTCAGGTGGGAGGCAGACAGACCCAGACACCTACAATCAGTTTAGGGTGGAAAGGGGCAGAGAGGAGGGAGGAATGCTTACGCCTCACAGGCTGGGAATCCATGAGCTACCAGAACGCATCCGGCCACGGGAAGCTGGTTTGTCCCCCAGACAGTTCAGACCATCCTTGGCACAGCTCTAATTGCCAGAAGAATTGTTATTCTCTGAAACATGAATGCTACGTCTGCACAACGCACTCACTGATCCTAGTTCTGTCCGTGGAGTGACAGAATCAGTGAATTCTTGCTTGACAGCCCCCTCAGATGGCTAACAACTGCTCTGCTATGCTGCTCCCCCTGCCCTGTTCAGCCCCCCAATCCTGAATCCATGCCCGGGGCCTGCCCATGCAAGCACACCCACCCCAGGACAGGAGCCGCTGGCACAGGGTCATCCTGGTGGTCAGGCCAGTGGCTGCAGGTACTCTCAGGTCCAGGTACAAAGAATGGCTGCTTGGCTAGATACCCATCACCCTGGAGAAGACAGACAGTCAGAACCGTGTATTCTAGGAAGGCCAAACGGTGAAGCAAATTAAATCTCAGGGGTTCTGATGGGAAAAGGAGTGATTAAGAATCATAATTAATAATTTGACACAGACAACGAGCCTGACAGCAAGGAGCCGCCTAGCACAATTGTTTCATGCATTTTGCCTTATTATCAGCCTCATAACTTAAGCCTTCCTCTAGATGCACTAATTAGGTAATTAGCTCCCTAAAGAGCATGCCTCTTAAAAACGCAGCGCAAGCTGGCTAAGAGGTGCCCGCAACAGAAAGGCTTTTAGAGCTCTGCTCTTCAAACCAGGTGAGGGGACAGGCGGCTGGGGTGTGGTGGACAGTAAATACAGATGTCCTCAGAGAAGTCACAGGGTGTCCATCCTCTGATCAGAGTGGTATGGGACTCCGATGAGCCCCAAGGATTGTGTGTAAAAGACACCCAAAAAAATGATTGCTCTTCTCCCTGTGAGACAAAAATGTGTCCGTGGTGATGAGGATGGTGGTCATCATAATAATATTACATTCAACAAAGCAGTATATAGGCTAGGGATGATCAAACTGAAATTAAGGCTCCAAGGTCTCCCCACTAACTACCTTCCCATGGGCCTCTCTTTACCTCTCTGAGCCTCAGTGTCTTAGTCTGTGAAATGGGGCCATCCCTCCAGCCCCGTAGTTCCATTTGGGCTGAGCAGTCCATGTCCCTTCAGCATCGCAGGTTTCTCTGAGGACCCTCCCTGCTGCTTGTCAGCCCAGGGGACATCTGAGTATGAGAGGAAACATCAGGGGATGGGAGAGTCCCCAAGTCTGGGGGTAAGGCAGAGAAGTATTTGTGGAGAGAGTAGCTTCTTGTGGTTGGGTCACTCTCTGCACAAGGCAGTACCTCTTTTTCTTTTTGAGAAATAACAGTACTCTTTAACCTTTCAATAAGTAATGTTTGTTTGCATCCATTGTAACAGCCTGCTGAGTATAGAGCATCCAGCAAATATGCACCGACAGCCCTTGTCTGCTCCCCTCCACCCATCCTTCACCCCAGCCCTGCCGCAGGCCACCCGTCCCTCTTCTGGCGGTGCCCCCTCCACTCCTCCTCTCAGGCCTGCACTGTCTGTGTGTGTCTGTTGCAACACAATGATGACTGTACCAGTGACAATCTTGTATCCTGCTTTTTCACTCATCTTCTAAGTGTTTTCAAGTTCCAAACTGTTTATGAGCATTGACTTTGATGGCAGAAGTCACCTCTGCATCTTTCCAATCCCAGGAAGGGAAGGGGCATGATGCAAAACTGGAAAACCAAGGGTGAGGCAAGGCTGTCTAGGTGGGGGTCCCTCTCCCCAGGGGCTGCAGGCTTGGCATTGCCTTGCTGCCCTGGTTTCTCCCCTGAGCCTCTCTTCCCTCTGGGTCCTGCTCCCTTTGGCCTAATGTGCCTGCTTAGCTGGGCTTGCCTCCTTGTGCTTAGATCTCTTAAATCTCTGCACTGCAGCGTTCCTCCCGTTTCTTATTTTCCACTTTCCTACTCTGGGTTTCCCTTGCATGAGAAAACTCTAGTCTTACAGTCCTTTTCCATCAGCCTGATCCTACTGTTTCTGGGCCCTTCATCTCTGAGTGCACTCTGCTGGTCCCCTCTGGTACAGAGGGCATGGGGCTTTGGAGTCAGACACCTGTGGCCGTGAGCAAGTAACTTCACTAGCCTCAGATGCCACTAGCTTCAGATGCCACTCAAAGGAATGACTTTCTAATGGTGGAACTTCATGGGTTTTGACAAATATGTGGGTGGGATGTTTTGTCTTCATGATGCGGAGGAGGAAGAGGTAACATTTGGGCATACAATCAAACCCTGGGAATCTTTGAACTCCTTTTGAGAGCGAAGGAGGGTGGAAGCTAAGGAAATCAGCTCTACCAGCCAGTCCTACAGCTACTTCCTAGGTAGGTGTGGTTCTGAGTAATTTGTCCTGTACTTCACTGGACCTGTGGAGTTATCTGAGGCTCCATCTCAGCACCCGAGCCAAGCTCATGCTCCAGCTCCAGGGATGACCCTAGTTTCTGTCCTTATTTGAAATGAGCCTCCAGAGGTAAGTCGATGCTGTCCAGGCAGATCCCATGTCAGTGTGGTGTATGACTTGCTGCCTGGGGGGCACCGAATGTCCTGAACCACCGCAGGCTCTGGCAAGCTCCCTCTCCCTCCACCGGCCATTGGCCTCCGCCCAAGTGCATTTATCTCCAACAACATCCACAGGCTCCTCTTTCCCTCCAGCTGCCTGAACAGCGTCGGCAAGCTCCAGAAATCTTCTTAGGGAGCCCACTGTGTGACTTCTCCCAGCCTCACTGTGCCAGCACCTCTCCCCTTGTTAGCAGTCTCTTCCTTCCCCTCTCCTCCTGCTCTCTCCCTCTCCTCGCCCTTCTCTCACCTCTCCTCTTCTCCCCTCCTCCTCAGCCTCTCTATCTCCCTCCTCCCTTCATCCTCAGCCTCCCCGCCCTCCTCCCCTCCTCTCCAGCCTCCCCCACCCTCCTCCTCAGCCTCTCTATCTCCCTCCTCCCCTCCTCCAGCCCTGCCCCTCCTCCCCCTCTTCCCCAGCCTCCCCACCCTCCTCCTCAGCCTCTATCTCCCCTCCTCCCTCCTCCTCCCCAGCCTCCCCTGCCTCCTCCCTCTCCAGCCTCCCCACCCTCCTCATGGATGCAATATTCTTAGTTCGAGGCCCTTCTGTTTCATTACATTAAATATATCATGCCAATCTCTTCTGGCCTGTAAGGTTTCTGTTGAGAAGTCTGATGGGTTTTACTTTGTAGGTAATCTTTTTTTTCTCTCTAGCTGCCTTTAATACTCTGTCCTTATCTTGATCTTTGCTATTTTAATTATTATATATCTTGGTGTTGTCTTCCTTTGGTCCCTTGTGTTGGGAGATCTGTGGGCTTCCATGGACTGCAAGACTATTTCCTTTCCCTGTATGGGGAAGTTTTAACAATTATTTCTTTAAAGGCACTTTCTATCCCTTTTTCTCTCTCTTCTTTCTCTGGTAGTCCTATAATATGAGTATTGTTCTATTTGGATTGGTTACACAGTTCTCTTAATATTCTTTCATTCCTAGAGATCCTTTTATCTCTCTCTGCCTCAGCTGCTCTGTATTCCTGTTCTCTGATTTTATTCCATTAACATCCTCTTACATCTCATCCAGTCTGCCCCTAAGCCGGTCGATGGCTTGTCTCATTTCTGCATTGTCTTTCATGACTTCTTTCACTTCCTCCCTCAGCTCTTGCATATTTCTCTGTAGATCCATCAGCATGGTTATGACTTTAATTCTGAATTCTTTTTCAGGAAGATTGTGCATTTTCATCTGTTCATCCTCCCTCTCTGGTGTTGTCTGGGTCTGGGTGAGCTTGTTCTATACCACATTCCTCTGTCTTTTCATGGAGATAGAAATTGTCGCTTGTAGGTGCCACTTATGTCAGCTGGGCTCTTTAAGACCGCCTCGCGGGGTGCCGAGTCCTCTCAGGTGCAGATGCAGGCTGTGCGCTGTCCTGTATACTCTGGTCTCTCTTTTAGGAATAGTTGTATTTGCTGTATTTTCATAGACATATATGGTTTTGGGGGGAGATTTCTGCCGCCCTGCTCACGCAGCCTTCTTCTCAGAACTTCCTTTGTAAACTCTTATACCATTTTATTTCGTGAGTTTTGATTCTCCCAAGACTTGACAAGAGTGAAGATATTTCATAGCCAAATTGGTACATTCAGGTAATTGTAGGTGTATGTATGGTATTTATAGAGACAACATAGCTGTGCAGACAGACCCCTTTAAACCTTCATCTTCTGAAATAATTTGCTACTTTTAGAATATATTAGCAATGCTTCTTTTTGTTGACACACAATATTATTTTATTAGTTTCAGGTGCACTGCATGGTGACAGCATACATTTACAAAATGCTAATGAGGACAAGTGTAGTTTCCATCTGTCACCCTAAAAAATTATTAAAATCTTATTTGAATAGATTTCCTATGCTGTACTTTCCATCCCAGTGCTTTTTTGTTTTATAGCTGGAAGTTTGTTCCTCTTAATTACCTCCCCTTATTTTGTGTATACTCCCACGTTTCTTTCCGCTATGGCAACCACCAGTGTGTTTTCTGATTTTATAATTCTATTCTGTTTGTTCATTTTGTTTTGTTTTGTTTTTTTAAATTCCAGTTATAAGTGAAATCACATGGTATTTATCTCTGTCTGATTTGTTTTATTTAGCATAATATCCTTTAGGTCCTGGTTTGAAGTTATTAAAACCGGTCTGGTAATTACCAAGTTATCATTAATAGAAACACTCCTTCCTTTTCTGGAATATCTTTTTTTTTTTTTTTTATCACTAAAAATATTGCTTCTGTTTCTGGTTCAGATCAATACTGTTCTCCAATGTACAACCTACATCAAGTATATATAAAGATCTATGGCTTGCAATATTTAAGCCTTTTTCTGCAATTTTAAATCTCTAGTATTATTAAAAGTATAATCTTGCAGCCACCTGTGTCTGGCCCTCCAAATGTTATAAATACTCAAATAGGATATGCAATTGAGTAAGAAGGATGAATGAATAGGGCTCAACATCATAACATAATAAGATGTTAAAGATAAGCATAGTTTTATGTATAATAAAAGTAAGAATTTCAAACATTAGATAAAGGATAAAAGGAGAAATTCACAGAGATTAACATGGGCAAGAGATTTGCTTTAAATACACTCAACTAGAAAGATTTTCATGATTATCCATGTATGATTTTACTGAATCTCCATATCCAGAATTTCTCATTTCTTATGTCTTTCTGAGAATATGTACCTTCTGTCTGCTTAACTCTGATTCTGTTCATTTTTAAATTCATATATCCATTTTTTATTGAAGTATAGTTGATATACAATTTTATATTAATTTCAGTTGTATTGTATACAATACAGTGGTTCAACAGTTATCCACATTATTAAATCTTCACCCCAACTAGTGCAGTTACTATCTGTCAACATAGGAAAATGTTATAGAATCATTTGGCTATATCCTCCGTGCTGTACTGTCATCCATGTGACCAAATTATAAATGAGAATTTGTGTGCCTGTTCCCCCTCACCCTTCCTTCCCACCCACCCCTATGCCTCTCCCATGGTAACCAAGTCACTTCTCAGTGTCTATGTGTCTACTGCTATTTTGTTACTTTTGTTTTGTTTTTATATTCTACATACAAGTGAAATCATACAATATTTGTCTTTCTTTGCCTGGCTTATTTTATTTAGCAAAATACCCTCTAGGTCCATCCATGTTGTAACAAATGGCAGAATTTCTTTTCTTTTTAATGGCTGGATAATATTCTATTGTATATAATACCACATCTTCTTTATCCACTCATTTATTGATGGACACTGATGTTGCTTCCATATCTTGGCTATTGCAAATAGTCCAGCGATAAACATAGGGGTGTACATATCTTTTCAAATCAGGGATTTTGTTTTCTATGGGTAAATTCCTAGGAGTGGAATTATGGGGTTATATGGTTAGTTTTTAGTTTTTAGTTTTTTGAGGAACCTCCATACTGCCTTCTACAGTGGTTGCACCAATTTACATTCCCACTACCAGTGTAGAAGGGTTCTCTTTTCTCCACATCCTCTCCAGCATGTGTTATTTCTTGTCTTTTGGATAATGGCCATTCTAACTGGTGTGAGATAACATATCATTGTGGTTTAATTTGCATTTCCCTCATGACTAGTGATGTGGTGCATCTTTTCAGGTGCCTGTTGGCCATCTGTATTTCTTCTTTGGAAAAATGTCTGTTCAGGTCCTCTGTCTATTTTTTAATCAGGTTATTTGGGTTTCTTTTTGTATTGAGTCATGTGAGTTCTTTATACATTTTGGGTGTTAACCCCTTATGGGTTATATATCTATTTAAAATAGCATTGATTGTCTTTCCGTCTCTGACATTCAAATACAAACCCCCTCAAGTTGCATATTATTTAAAAATAATTACTAACTACCCATTAAAATTACAATATTCTCACTTGATAGAGGCTAGACTTTTATTTCCGTGTGCTAATTATGTTAACTGGTGCAAGGCAAATACACTGTGGACTCTTTTATGGAAATCAA
>JAVSCE010001164.1:0-33811 GCA_032199065.1 Smutsia gigantea
CATCTTTTCATGTGTCTGTTGGCCATCTGAATTTCTTCTTTGGAGAACTGTCTCTTCATATCCTCTGCCCATTTTTTAATCAGGTTGTTTGCTTTTTGTGTGTAGAGGCGTGTAAGTTCTTTATATATTTTGGATGTTAACCCCTTGTCATATATGTCATTTACAAATATATTCTCCCATACTGTAGGATGCCTTTTTGTTCTTTTGATGGTGTCCTTTGCTGTACAGAAACTTTTTAGTTTGATGTAGTCCCACGAGTTCATTTTTGCTTTTGTTTCCCTTGCTGGAGGAGATGCGTTCAGGAATTGCATTTTTTTTAGATACCTTTTTCTTTGTGATTTTGATTTGCACTTCCTTAATGAATAATCACATTGAACATCTTTCATGTGTTTATTGGTCATTTATGTATCTTCTTTGGAAAAATGTCTCCTTTGATCATTTGCTCATTTTTAAGTTGGGTTATTTGTCTTTGTATTGTTGGTTGTCAAGTTCTTCATGTATTTTGGATAAAAATATCAGATGTACAATTTGAAAAAATTTTCCCCATTCTATGGGTTATCTTTTTCACTTTCTTCATAGTGTCCTTTGAAGCTTAACAAAAGTTTTTAATTTCAATGAAGTCCAATTTATCTGTTTTTTCGTTTGTCACTTGCCCTTTTGGTTTCATGTCTAACTTCACAGTGTCATATCTAACATTGCCTAATCCAAGGTCACAGAAGCTTACTTCTATGTTTTCTTGTAAGAGTTTTATAGTTTAACTCTTACAGTTAGGTCTATGAGCCATTTTCAGTTAATTTTTTTTACATGGTGTGAGATAAGGCTCCAACTTCATTCTTTTACATATGTCTATCCAGTTATCCCAGCACCATCTGTTTAAAAAACTATTATTTCTTCACTAAATTTTCTTGACATACTTGTGGAAAATCAATCAACCATAAACATAAGGGTTTATTTCTGCACTGTCAGTTCTATTCCATTGATCTACGTATCTGTTCTGTGCCAGTATCATGCTGTCTTGATTATTGTAGCTTTGAAGTAAGTTTTGAAATCAGGACATTTGAGTCTTCCAACTTTGTCCTTTTTCAAGATTATTTTAGCTATTCTGGTTCCATGAATTTCCATGTGAACTTTAGAATCAGCTTGTCAATATCTGTAAAAAAAAGTCAACAGAAATTTTGATAGGAACTGAATTGAATCTGTATATGAATTTTGGAAATATTGCATCTTATCAATATTAAGTCTTCAAATCCATGAACTTGGGATGTCATTCTGTTTATTTAAACATTTTAATTCCTTTCAATTATGTTTTATAATTTTCAGTGTATAAGTTTTATACTTGTTTATTCTATGTATTTTATTCTTTTTGATACTATTATAAATTAAATTGTTATCTTAATTTTATTTTCAGATTGTTCATTGCTAGCATATAGGAATACCATTGATTCTTATATATTGATCTTATAATATATTATATACTCTTGTATGTTGATTCTGAAACATTACTGAACTCGTTTATTAGTTGTATTGTTTTTTTTTTGGTGGATTCCTTAAGATTTTCTATATACAAGATCATGTCATCTGTGAATAAAGATAGCTTTATTTTTTCTTTTCTAATCTGGATACCTATTTTTTTCCATAACTAATTTCCATGGATAGAGTCTCCAGTAAATCATTGAACAGAAGTAGCAAGAGTGGACACCCTTGTCTTTTTCCTGATCTTAGGGGAAAAGCTTTCAGTCTTTTAAGTATGATTTTAGCTCTGCGTTTTTTTGTGGATGACCCTTACCTGGCTAAGGTTTCCTTCTGTTAGTAGTTGGTTGACTCTCTTTAACATGAAAGGATGTTGGACTTGTCAAATGTTATTTCTGTCTGTTGATTTGATCATGTGATTTTTGTCCTTCATTCTGTAATATGGTATATTACATTGATTGATTTTCATATGCTAAACCAAGTTTGCATTCCTGGGATAAGTTCCATTTGGTTTTGGTGCATAATCCTTTTTATATGTTGCTGGACTCAATTGGCTATTATTTAGTTGAGAGTTTTGTATCTATAGTAATAACGGGTATTATCTGTACTTTCCTTTGTCATGGTGTCTTTTGGCCTCATGTAATAAGTTGGGAAGTGTCCCCTCTTCTATTTTTTTAGAAGACTTTGTGAAGGATTGATGTTAATTCTTCTTTAAACATTTGGTAGAATTTATCAGTGAAGTCATCTGGAATGGAGTTTTCTTTGTGGGAAGTTTTTGATTATGAATTCAATCTCTTCTTGTAAGTCTAGATTTTCTATTTCCTCTTGGGTCAGTTTTAGTAGTTTGTGTCTTTCTAGAAATTTATTCACTTCATTTAGGTTATCTAGTTTGTTGACATAAAATTGTTTGTAGTATTGTCTTATAATTTTTTTTGTTTCAGTAAGGTTAGCAGGGATGCCCCCTCATTCATTCTTGATTTTAGTAATTTGAGTCTTCTCTTTTCTTGATCAATCTAGCTAAAGTTTGTCAATTTTATTGCTCTTTCCAAGAATCAACTTTTGTTTTACTGATTTTCCCTATTGTTTTCTATTCTCCATTTCCTTTATTTCTGCTCTAGTCTCTATTATTTACTTCCTTTTTCTTGTTTTATATCTAGTTTCCTCTTCTTT
Organism: Smutsia gigantea; assembly: GCA_032199065.1. Lineage (NCBI taxonomy): Eukaryota > Metazoa > Chordata > Mammalia > Pholidota > Manidae > Smutsia > Smutsia gigantea. Next base: position 2,641 of record JAVSCE010001164.1, read on the forward strand.
TTCTAATGCCTTAAGGTGAAAGCTGGGTAACTGATTTCAGATCTTTTGTTAATGTGGTAATTTACAGCTGTAAATTTTTCTGTTATCCTTGCTTTAGCTGCATCTGATAAATTTGGTTGTTGTTTTCATGTATATAAGATATTAACAATAAAACATGTTTAATTAAAAATAAAAAAGGGAGCCCCCGTGGTGGAACCTAGTTGAGCTGGGAGATAACCAAAGCCCCATAATGTTTAGAGCTTCTTCAGTTACTTACTTTAAATGGATTATAATAATTTAATATGTGAAAAATCTACTCTTTTCATGTTGCTAATAGTGCACAATTAGGGACTTTGTGCTTTTCAAAGCTTTAACTCTTCCACAAAGCACATAAAACATAAACTGGCTGAGATAATTTTGAAAGCTGGAAAATTCAGGAAACTAGTTAGTGACAGGAAAATCCTGTGCAGGAACTAACCACCCAGAGAGTCTAGTTGGTTTAGAAGCCATTCTCACAACCAAAAATCAGAAAGAAGTAATTTATTCTCCACCACAGGAAAAGAGGTAGAAGAACGTGCCAAACTGAAAGATTTACACACTTACTTTGTGTTAAAAGAAAGTTTTGTAGGTTTTATTATAAACTGTGTCCAATTTCCCTTCTGTATTGATAAAATAGCTAAAAGTAAACAAAGTAAAGTGTTTGCTGTAAGTGACTTTTTAAAATCTTTATTTATTTATTTTGGTATCATTAATGTCACTTGAACAATGTTATGGTTACTAGACCCCTATTATCAAGTCCCCCAATGTACCCCACTACAGTCATTGTCCATAAGCATAGTAAGATGCTACAGAATCAATACCTGTCTTCTGATAAATACTGCCTTTCCCATGTCCCCTGCCGCTGCACTACATATGCTAATCATAATGCCCCTTTTCCTCCCTTATCCCTCACTTCCCACCCATTCTCCCCAGTCCCTTTCCCTTTGGTAACTGTTAATCCTTTCTTGGGTTCTGTGAGTCTGCTGCTGTTTTGTTCCTTCAGTTTTTCCTTTGTTCTTATACTCCATAAATAAATGAAATCTTTTGATACTTGTCTTTCTCTGCCTGGCTTATTTCATTGAGCATAATACCCTCTAGTTCCATCCATGTTGTTGCAAATGGTATGATTTGTTTTCTTCTTGTGGCTGAATAATATTCCATTGTGTATATGTACCACCCCTTCTTTATCCATTCATCTACTGATAGACACTTAGGTTGCTTCCATTTCTTGGCTGTTGTAAATAGTGCAGCAATAAACATAGGGGTGCATCTGTCTTTTTCAAACTGGGCTGCTGCATTCTTAGGGTAAATTCCTAGGAGTGGTATTCCTGGGTCAAATGGTATTTTTAGTTTTAGTTTTTTGAGGAACCTCCATATTGCTTTCCACAATGGTTGAACTAGCTTACATTCCCACCAGCAGTGTAGGATGGTTCCCTTCTCCACATCATCGCCAACATTTGTTGTTGTTTGTGTTTTGGATGGTGGCCATCCTCACTGGTGTGAGGTGATATCTCATTGTGGTTTTAATTTGCATTTCCCTGATGATTAGTGACATGGAGCACTTTTTCATGTGCCTGTTGGCCACATGAATTTCTTCTTTGGAGAAGTGTCTGTTCAGCTCCTCTGCCCATTTTTTAATTGGCTTATTTGCTTTTTGTTTGTTGAGGTGCATGGGCTCTTTATATATTTTGGATGTCAACCCTTATCGGATATGTCATTTATGAATATATTTTCCCATACTGTAGTGTGTCTTATTGTTCTACTGATGGTGTCCTTTGCTGCACAAAAGCTTTTTAGTTGGATATAGTCCCACTTGTTCATTTTTGCTTTTGTTTCCCTTGCCCAGGGAGATATGTTCATGAAGAAGTTGCTCATGTTTATGTCCAAGAGATTTTTGCCTATGTTGTCTTCTAAGAGTTTTATGGTTTCATGACTTGCATTCAGGTCTTTGATCCATTTTTAATTTACTTTTCTGTGTGGGGTTAGAAAATAATCCAGTTTCATTCCCTTACATGTAGCTGTCCAGTTTTGCCAACACCAGCTGTTGAAGAGGCTGTCATTTCCCCAGTACAACCATGGCTCCTTTATCATATATTAATTGACCATATATGCTTGGGTTTATATCTGGGTGCTCTATTCTGTTTCACTGGTCTATGGGTCTGTTCTTGTGCCAGTACCAAATTGTCTTGATTACTGTGGCTTTGTAGTGGAGCTTAAAGTTGGGAACCGAGATCCCCCCTGCATTATTCTTCCTTCTCAGGATAGCTATGGCTATTCGGGGTCTTTTGTGGTTCCATATGAATTCTTTTTATTAGGGTATTATTTATATACACTCTTATGAAGGTTTCACATGAAAAAGCAATGTGGTGACTACATTTACCCATGTTATAAGCCCCCACATATACCCCAATTCAGGCACTGTCCATCAGTGTAGTAAGATGACACAGACTCGCTGTTGGCCTTCTCTGTGCTACACTGTTTTCCCAGTGATTCCCCACACCATGTGTACTAAACATTATACTCCACAATCCCCTTCTCCCACCCTCCCCACCCACCCTCCAACACCCCTCCCCTTTGATAACCACTAGTTCCTTCTTTGAGCCTCTGAGTCTGATACCCTTTTGTTCCTTCAGTTTTGCTTTGTTGTTATACTCCAGAAATGAGGGAAATCATTTGGCACTTCTCTTTTTCCACCTGGCTTATTTCACTGAGCATAATATCCTCTGGCTCCATCCATGTTGTTGCAAATGGCAGGATTTGTTTCCTTCTTCTGGCTGAATAGTATTCCATTGTGTATATGTAGCACCTCTTCTTTATCCATTCATCTACTGATGGACACTTAGGTTGCTTCCATATCTTGGCTGTTGTAAAAAGTGCTGCAATAAACATAGGGGTGCATATGTCTTTTTGAATCTGAGAACTTTTATTCTTTGTGTAAATTCCAAGGAGCAGGATTCCCGGGTCAAATGGTATTTGTATTTTCAGTTTTTTGAAAAACCTCCATATTGCTTTCCACAATGGTTGAACTAGCTTACATTCCCACCAGCAGTGTAGGAGGGTTCCCCTTTCTCCACATCCCCATCAACATCTGTTGTTCTTAGTCTTTTCGACACTGGCCATCCTTACTTGTGCGAGGTGATATTTCATTGTGGTTTTAATTTGCATTTCCCTGATTAGTGATGTGGAGCATCTTTTCATGTGTCTGTTGGCCATCTGAATTTCTTCTTTGGAGAACTGTCTCTTGATATCCTCTGCCCATTTTTTAATCGGGTTATTTGCTCTTTGGGTGTATAGGCGTGTAAGTTCTTTATATATTTTGGATGTTAACCCCTTGTCAGATATGTTATTTACAAATATATTCTCCCATACTGTAGGACACCTTTTATTCTGTTGATGGTGTCCTTTGCCATACAGAAACTTTTTAGTTTCATGTAGTCCCATGAGTTCATTTTTGCTTTCATTTCCCTTGCTCGAGGAGATGTGTTCAGGAAGAAGTCGCTCATGCTTATATTCAGGAGATTTTTGCCTATGTTGTCTTCTAAGAGTTTTATGGTTTCATGACTTACATTCAGGTCCTTGATCCATTTCGAGTTCACTTTTGTGTATGGGGCTAAACAGTAATCCAGTTTCATTCTCTTGCATGTAACTGTCCAGTTTTGCCAACACCAGCTGTTGAAGAGGCTATCATTTCCCCATTATGTCCATGGCTCCTTTATCACATATTAATTGACCATATATGGTTGGGTTTATATCAGGACTCTCTAGTCTGTTCCATTGTCTATGAGTCTGTTCTTGTGCCAGTACCAAATTGTCTTGAGTACTGTGGCTTTGTAGTAAAGCTTGAACATGGGGAGCATAATCCCCCCAGCTTTATTCTTCCTTCTCAGGATTGCTGGGGCTATTCGGGGTCTTTTGTGGTGCCATATGAATTTTAGAATGATTTCCTGTAGTTCGTTGAAAAATGCTGTCGGTATTTTGATAGGAATTGCATTGAATCTGTAGATTGCTTTAGGCAGGATGGCAATTTTAACAGTATTAATTCTTTCTATCCATGAGCATGAGATGTGTTTCCACTTATTGGTATCTTTAATTTCTCTCATGAGTGTCTTGTAGTTTTCAGAGTATCAGTCTTTCACTTCCTTGGTTAGGTTTACGCCTAGGTATTTTATTCTTTTTGATGCAACTTTGAATGGAATTGTTTTCCTGATTTTTCTCTCTGCTAGTTCATTGTTAGTGTATAGGAATGCGACAGATTTATCCATATTAATTTTGTGTCCCACAACTTTGCTGAATTCAGATATTAGATCTAGTAGTTTTGGAGTAGATTCTTTATGGTTTTATTATGTACAATATCATGTCATCTGCAAACAGGGACAGTTTAACTTCTTCCCTGCCAATCAGGATGCGTTTTATTTCTTTGTGTTGTCTGATTGCCGTGGCTAGGACCTTCAGTACTATGTTGAATAGAAGTGGTGTGAGTGGGCATCCTTGTCTTGTTCCCAGTCTTAAAGGAAAAGCTTTCAGCTTCTCGCTGTCAAGTGTAATGTTGGCTGTGGGTTTGCCCTATATGGCCTTTATTATGTTGAGGTACTTGCCCTGTATACCCATTTTTTTGAGAGTTTTTATCATGAATGGATGTTGAATTTTGTCACATGCTTTTTCAGCATCTATGGAGATGATCATGTGGTTTTTGTCCTTCTTTTTGTTGATGTGGTGGATGATGTTTATGGAATTTCGAATGTTGAACCATCCTTGCATCCCTGGAATAAATCCTACTTGATCATGATGGATGATCATTTTGATGTATTTTTTAAGTCGGTTATCTAATATTTTGTTTAGTATTTTTGCGTCTATGTTCATCAGGGATATTAGTGTGTAGTTTTCTTTTTTGTGGAGTCTTTACCCGGTTTTGGTATTAGAGTGATGCTGGCCTCATAGAATGAGTTTGGAAGTATTCACTCTTCCTCTACTCCTTGGAAAATTTTAAGGAGGATGGGTATTAGGTCTTCACTAAATGTTTGATAAAATTCAGCAGTGAAGCCTTCTGGTCCAGGAGTTTTGTTCTTTGGTAGTTTTTTGAATACCAATTCAATTTCTTTGCTGGTAATTAGTCTATTCAGATTTTCTGTTTCTTCCTGGATCAGCCTTGGAAGGTTGTATTTTTCTAGAAAGTTGTCCATTTCTTCTAGGTTATCCAGTTTGTTAGCATATAATTTTTCGTAGTATTCTCTAATAGTTCTTTGTACTTCTATGCTGTCCGTAGTGATTTTTCCTCTCTCTTTTCTGATTCTGTTTATGTGAGTAGACTCTCTTTTTTTCTTGATAAGTCTGGCCAGGGGTTTATCTATTATGTTTATTTTCTCAAAGAACCATCTCTTCCTTTCACTGATCCTTTCTATTGCTTTATTCTTCTTGATTTTATTTATTTCTGCTCTAGTCTTTATTATGTCCCTCCCTCTACTAACTTTGGGTCTCATTTGTTCTTCTTTCTCTAGTTTCGTTAATTGTGAATTTAGACTGCACATATGGGAATGTTCTTTCCTGAGGTAGGCCTGTATTGCAATATACTTTCCTCTTAGCACAGCCTTCACTGCGTCCCACAGATTTTGCGGTGTTGAATTATTGTTGTCATTTGTCTCCATATATTGCTTGATATCTGTTTTTATTTGGTTATTGATCCATTGATTATTTAGGAGCATATTATTAAGCCTCCATGTGTTTGTGGGATTTTTCATTTTCTCTGCATAATTCATTTCTAGTTTCATTCCTTCCTTTGTCATCTGAGAAGCTGGTTGGTACAATTTCAATCTTTTTAAATTTACCGAGGCTCTTTTTGTGGCCTAGAATATGATATATTTTTGAAAGTGCTCCATTTGCACTTGAGAAGAATGTGTATTCTGCTGCTTTTGGGTGTAGAGTTCTGTAGATGTCTGTTAGGTCCATCTGTTCTAATGTTGTTCAGTGCCTCTGTCTCCTTACTTATTTTCTGTTTGGTTGATCTGTCCTTCAGAGTGAGTGGTGTGTTGAAGTCTCCTAGAATGAATGCATTGCATTCTATTTACCCCTTTAATTCTGTTAGTATTTGTTTCACATATGTAGGAGCTCCTGTGTTGGGTGCATAGATATTTATAATGGTTATATCTTCTTGTTGGATTGACCCTTTTATCATTATGTAACGTCCTTTTTTGTCTCTTGTGACTTTCTTTGTTTTGAAGTCTATTTTGTCTGATACAAGTACTGCAACTCCTGCTTTTTTCTCCCTATTAGTTGCATGAAATGTCTTTTTCCATCCCTTCACTTTTACTGTGTGTATATCTTTGGGTTTAAAGTGAGTCTCTTGTAATCAGCATATAGATGGGTCTTGTTTTTTTATCCATTCAGTGACTCTATGTCTTTTGATTGGTGCATTCAGTCCATTTATATTTAGGGTGATTATAGATAGGTATGTACTTATTGCCATTGCAGGCTTCAGGTTCGTGGTTATCAAACGTTCAAGGTTAACTTCCTTACTATCTAAGAGTCTAACTTAACTCAGTTAATATGCTATTACAAACACAATCTAAAGGTTCTTTTTTGTTTTGTTTTGTTTTTTCCTCCTCCATTCTTTATATATTAGGTATCATATTCTGTACTCTTTGTCTATCCCTTGATTGACGTTGGGGATAGTTAATTTAATTTTGCATTTTCTTAATAATTAGGTGTTCTACTTTCTTTACTGTGGTTTTATTACATCTGGTGACAGCTGTTAAAGCATAAGAACACTTCCATCTATAGCAGTCCCTCCAAAATACTCTGTAGAGATGGTTTGTGGGAGGTAAATTCTCTCAGTTTTTGTTTATCTGGGAATTGTTTCATCATTCCTTCAAATTTAAATGATAATCTTTCCAGATAAAATAATCTTGGTTCAAGGCCCTTGTACTTCATTGCATGAAATACATCATGCCACTCCCTTCTGGCCTGTAAGGTTTCTGCTGAGAAGTCTGATGATAGCCTGATGTGTTTTCCTTTGTATGTGATCTTATTTCTCTCTCTGGCTGCTTTTAATTGTCTGTCCTTATCCTTGATCTTTGCCACTTTAATTACTATATGTCTTGATGTTGTCTTCCTTGGGTCCCTTGTGTTGGGACATCTGTGCACCTCCATGGCCTGAGAGACTACCTCCTTCCCCAGACTGGGGAAGTTTTCAGCAATCACCTCCTCAAAGACACTTTCTATCCCTTTTTCTCTCTCTTCTTCTGGTACTCCTATAATGCGAATATTGTTCCGTTTGGATTGGTCACACAGTTCTCTCAATATTCTTTCATTCTTAGAGATCCTTTTTTCTCTCTGTGCCTCAGCTTTTTGTATTCCTCTTCTCTAGTTTCTATTTCATTTATCGTCTCCTCTACCATATCCAATACCGTCCATTGTGCTTTTAATACCGTCCATTGTGCTCTTCAATGATTGGATCTCCAACCGGAATTCATTCCTGAGTTCTTGAATATCTTTCCATACCTCCATGAGCATGTTAATGATTTTTATTTTGAACTCCCTTTCAGGGAGAGTCATGAGGTCAATATGAATCGAGTTGTATTAACAATTTTACTCTGGGCCCGGTTCCTTTGAATTTTCATAATTGTGTATGGCGCCCTCTACTGCCCAGAAGCTCCACTCTCTGGAGCTGCTCAGACCCTGAAGCAATGTCAGGGATTGCAGGGGGTGGGGGTATTGATGCCTGGGGGGAGGAAAGAGCTGTTTCTTGCTTCCCAGCTGCTAGGTCTGTCTCCACTGCCTGAACCAGTGGGCTGAGCACACAGGTATAATAAGCCTCTGTGCTTTGCGTTTTTAGTTGCTGTAGACAGATATTCCCTCGGGCTGGCCTAACACCAGGGTAGGGTTTGCTGGTTTGCAAGCCCGGTGGGGCAGGCCAGGAGAAAGGCGCAGTAGTCTGCCCGTCACAGAAAGGGCTCTTGGAGCTGTGTAGGCAGCCAGGGAGCTGGGGCACCTGAATATCATGAAAGCTCCCAATCTGCTGGGCCGAGTGCACCCGGACAATTTTGTCTACCTGTACTTTCTCCTGAGCAGTAAGCTTTGTGCAATTCTTGCCCCTTTAGCAGCCCTCTTGCTAAGGGCTTCCTTGTTAGGAAGTCTCTCAGACTACTGACTTTCTTTTTTTCCAGAGCAGCTGGATATTGATCCCTGCTTCCACAATCAGCTGGAATCTTAGTCTCTCCAGAAATTCTGCCTGTCTTAGCTTTCCAACTCCCTAATTACAAGAGTATCATGCAAGCACCATGAAATGTAGGTTTATGCTTCCAGAGCAGATCTCTGGAGTTAGGTATTCAGCAGTCCCAGATCTCCACCCCCTCCCTGCTCTGTTCCTCTTACTCCTGCCAGTGAGCTGGGGTGGGGGAAGGGCTTGGATCCCACAGGACCACAGCTTTAGTACGTTACCCTTTTCTGTGAGGTCGGCTCTTGTCTCCAAGTGTATGCAGTTTGCTGCAGTCCTCTTGCCTGTTGCTCTTTCAAGAGTAGTTGTATTAGTTATATTTTCATATTATATAAGGTTTTAGGAGGAAGCCTCTGTCTCACCTCTCACGCTGCCATCTTTAATCCTCCCCATATGAATTTTAGAACGATTTCCTGTAGTTCATTGTAGAATGCTGTTGATATTTTAATAGGGATTGCATTGAGTCTGTAAATTGCTTTAGGCAGGATGGCCATTTTGACAATATTAATTCTTCCTAGCCAAGAGCATGGGGTGAATTTCCATTTATTAGTGTCCTCTTTAATTTCTCTTAAAAGTGTCTTGTAGTTTTCAGGGTACAGGTCTTTCACTTCCTTGATTAGGTTTATTCCTAGGAATTTTATTACTTTTGATGCAACTGTGGATGGAATTGTTTTCCTGATTTCTCTTTCTGCTTGTTCATCGTTAGAGTATAGGTATGGAACAGATTTCTTTGTATTAATTTTGTATCTCGCAACTTTGCTGAATTCAGATATTAGATCTAGTAGTTTTGGAGTGGATTCTTTAGTGTTTTTTATGTACACTATCATGTCATCTGCCAACAGGGACAGTTTGACTTCTTCCTTCCCAATCTGGATGCCTTTTATTTCTTTGTGTTGTCTGATTGCCGTGGCTAGGACCTCCAGAACTATGTTGAATTAAAGTGGGGAGTGTGGGCATCCCTGTCTTGTTCCCCATCTTAAAGGAATAGCTTTCAGCTTCTTGCTGTTAAGTATGATGTTGGCTGTGGGTATGTCATATGTGGCCATTATTATGTTAAGGTACTTGCCCTCTATACCCATTTTGTTGAGAGTTTTTATCATGAATGGATGTTGAATTTTGTCAAATGCTTTTTCAGCATCTATGCAGATGATCATGTGGTTTTTGTCCTTCTTTTTGTTGATGTAATGGATGATGTTGATGGATTTTCGAATGTTGTACCATCCTTGCATCCACTTGATCATGATGTATTTTTTTGTATTTTTTAATTCGGTTTGCTAAAGTTTTTTTGAATATTTTTGCATCTGTGTTCATTAAGATATTAGTTTGTAATTTTCTTTTTTGTGGTGTCTTTGCCTGGTTTTGGTATTAGAGTGATGTTGGTCTTGTAGAATGAGTTTGGGAGTATTCCTCTTCTACTTTTTGGAAAATTTTAAGGAGGATGGATATTAGGTCTTCACTAAATGTTTGATAAAATTCAGCAGTGAAACCATCTGGTCCAGGAAATTTTGTTCTTAGGTAGTTTTTTGATTACCAATTCAATTTCTTTGGTGGTAATTGGTCTAACTATAAATTATTTTTATAAAGGTCTATTGTCATGTTACAAATTTTCTTCCAAGTGACCTTACAATTCTGTTAAGATAAGTGTGCCTAGCAGTCAGCTGCATCATTTTATAAGTTCATTAATTTGGAAGTCGTATCTTTTCTTCCATTGGAAGAAATCTTGAATTTACCTTAGATACTTTGTTTTTGGAGAAGAAAACCTTTGATGTCATAACATTAAGGGAATATTTTTGTGGCAAATGTTAAAAAATTAATTTTAGTATTTTTCCTGATTTCACCAATTCCAAAGGGAAATTAATCAACACGTTGTGGGAATTTTTTTTAATGTTTCTCTATTGAAATGTAGTTTATATATAACTTATGTTGGCTTCCGATGAACAACTCAGTGATTCATAAATTATATATATTACTAAGTGCTCACAGTGATAAGTGTGGTTACCATCTGTCACCATATAAAGATATTACAATGTAAACTATATTCCCTGTGCTGTACTTCCACACCTGTGACTAAATTGTTTTATAATTTGAAGTCTGTACCTCTTTATCCCATTCCTTTTACCTATTTCACCTATTCGTCTCCCACCCACCATGGTAACAACTGTTCGTTCTCTGTGTTTATGAGTCTGTTTCACTTTTGTTTGTTTGCTTTGTTTTTCAGATTGCACATATAAGTGAAACCACATGGTATTTTTCTTTGTTGGGCTGACTTATTTTCCTTAGGATAATACTGTCTATGTCTATCACAAATAGCAAGATTTCTTTCTTTTTTATTGCTGAATAATATTCCATTGTGTATATGTATATGGTGAAATTTTATCAGATTTGGCTGTATTACTAAAAATGTTGAGATCGTAAAAATTTTTAAAGTAAAAGAAAAAGAACATAACACAATGTAATGTCAAAAAACCTCATCAGGGGTACCACCTGGGCTGAGGTGGTATTTCTGTGACATTGCAAGCAGGTGTAAATCAGTGGGCCACCTGCTTGGGTGACTGAGCACAGGCAGTGTGATCCAACAGTGCGGTGGGTGAGGAGATGACGCACATGACTGGGAGACTAGTTTCATTCAAAGGGATTAATGATTAAGCAAAAAAGTAAATATATCAAGAATAGTGAGAGATGGTTTCCTGCTAAGAAGAGAGTTGCAAATATGGAAAGGGAAAAGGCTAGAATAAACTGTGTGATTTTGGAATTTAAATGAAGGTATTAGAGTGAATTCGTGGTTTCTAGCATATAGAAATAGATACGGATGTGTGTGTGTCTGTGTGAATCTGTGCCCACGTGTGTACATACAGTTACTTCCTGACTTTTATCAGTGGAGAGGACATAGAAAGAATGATATTCTGGTAGTCATAATAACACTTAGTACCCAGATCTTGGTTTTAAATGTCATTCTTCACAAAAAGGAACCAGGGGCTCAAGCAAAGTACAAGGTGAGAATAGAACATCTTATTGTACCAAAAAATATGAAGTTGTCAAAAAATCATGGAGATATTTTTAAGGGCATGAGAACTAGCTGGAAGGGCACATACTGGCTAAATCTAGGACAATTTGGTTATCAAAATGAATAATGATATTCATGGATTATAACCCCCTGAATAAAATAGGAATTTATGAGATCATATAAATATAAATAAATAGATTAATTAATAAATAAACACTGTGTAGGGAAATATCTACCTGGTAGTACAATGTAAACTAATAAGTGTAGAAGGAATAATAGAATTAGAATCATACTGTGGCTATGTAGGTATGTCCTTGCTTTTAGGAAATACACAATGAAGAGTTTAGAAGTAATTGGACATTATGTGTGCAATTTACTTTAAGGTGGTTCCAAAAAGTAATATATGAAGAATATATATATAACATATGTATGTATATATATGTAAGTAAATAAACTTGGAAACACTTTGCCACTTTTTTTTGGTATCATTAATCTACAATTACATGTGCAACATTATGGTTACTAGACTCCACACATCATCAAGTCCCCACCACATACCCCATTACAGTCACTGTCCTTCAGCATAGTGAGATGATACAGAATCACTACTTGTCTTCTCTGAGTTGTACAGCCCTCCCTATGGCCCCCCCTACATTATGTCTGCTAATCTTAATGCCCCTTTTTCCCCCTTGTCCCTCCCATCCCACCCCTCTTCCCCAGTCCCTTTCCCTTTGGTCACTGTTCATCCATTCTTGGGTTCTGTGAGCCTGCTGCTGTTTTATTCCCTCAGTTTTTTTCTTTGTTCTTATACTCCACAGATGAGTGAAATAATTTGATACTTGTCTTTTTCTGCCTGGCTTATTTCACTGAGCATAATACCCTCTAGCTCCATCCATGTTGTTGCAAATGGTAGGATTTGTTTTCTTCTTATGGCTGAATAATATTCCATTGTGTATATGTACCACTTCTTCTTTATTCATTAATCTACTGATGGACACTTAGGTTGCTTCCATTTCTTGGCTATTGTAAATAGTGCTGCGATAAACATAGGGGTGCATATGTCTTTTTCAAACTGGGCTGCTGCATTCTTAGGGTAAATTCCTAGGAGTAGAATTCCTGGGTCACATGGTATTTCTATTTTGAGTTTTTTGAGGAACCCTCATACTGCTTTCCACAATGGTTGAACTAATTTGCATTCCCACCAGCAGTGTAGGAGGGTTCCCCTTTCTCCACATCCTGACCAACATTTGTTGTTTCTCTTTTGGATGGTGGCCGTTTTTACTGGCGTGAGGTGATGTCTCACTGTGGTTCTAATTTGCATTTCTCTGATGATTAGCGATGTGGAGCATCTTTTCATGTGCCTTTGGCCATCTGAATTTCTTCTTTGGAGAAGTGTATGTTCAGCTACTCAGCCCATTTTTTAATTGGCTTATTTGCTTTTTGTTTGTTGGGGTGTGTGAGCTCTTTATATATTTTGGATGTCAACCCATTATTGGATATGTCATTTATGAATATATTCTCCCATACTGTAGGATGTCTTTTTGTTCTACTGATTGTGTCCTTTGCTGTACAGAAGCTTTTCAGCTTTATATAGTCCCACTTGTTCATTTTTGCTTTTGTTTCCCTTGCCTGGGGAGATATGTTCATGAAGAAGTTGGTCATGTTTATGTTCAAGAGATTTTTGCCTTTGTTTTTTTCTAAGAGTTTTATGGTTTCATGACATATATTCAGGTCTTTGATCCACTTTGAATTTACTTTTGTGTGTGGGGTTAGACAATAATCCATTTTCATTCTCTTACATGTAGCTGTCCAGGATTGACAACAACAGCTGTTGAAGAGGCTGTCATTTCCCCATGACTCCTTTATGGTATATTAATTGACCATATATGTTTGGGTTAATATCTGGACGTTCTATTCTGTTCCACTGGTCTGTGCATCTGTTCTTTTGCCAGTACCAAACTGTCTTGATTACTGTGGCTTTGTAGTAGAGCTTGAAGTTGGGAAGCGAGATCCCCCCTGCTTTATTCTTCCTTCTCAGGATTGCTTTGGCTATTTGGGGTCTTTTGTGGTTCCATATGAATTTTAGAATTATTTGTTCCAGTTCATTGAAGAATGCTGCTGGTATTTTGATAGGGATTGCATTGAATCTGTAGATTGCTTTAGGTAGTATACCCATTTTAACAATATTTATTCTTCCTAGCCTAGAGCATGGAATGAATTTCCATTTGTTTGTGTCCTCTTTAATTTCTTGTAGGAGTATCTTGTATTTTTTAGGGTATAGGTCTTTCACTTCCTTGGTTAGGTTTATTCCTAGGTATTTTATTCTTTTGTTGCAATTATGAATGGAATTGTTCTCCTGATTTCTCTTTCTGTTAGCACATTGTTAGTGTATAGGAAATCAACAGATTTCTGTGTATTAATTTTGTATCCTGCAGCTTTGCTGAATTCAGATATTAGTCCTAGTAGTTTTGGAGTGGTCTTTAGGGTTTTTTGTGTACAATATCATGTCATCTGCAAATGGTGATAGTATGACTTCTTCTTTACCAATCTGGATACCTTTTGTTTCTTTGTTTTGTCTGATTGCCATGGCTAGGGCCTCCAGTACTATCCCTGTCTTGTTCCCGATCTTAGGTGAAAAGCTTTCAGCTTCTCCCTGTTAAGTATGATGTTGGCTAAGGGTTTGTCATATATGGCCTTTATTATGTTGAGGTACTTGCCCTCAAATACCCATTTTGTTAAGAGTTTTTATCATGAGTGGATGCTGAATTTTGTCAAATGCTTTTTCGGCATCTATGGAGATGATCATGTGGTTTTTATCCTTCTTTTTGTTGATGTGGTGGATGATGTTGATGGATTTTCAAATGTTGTACCATCCTTGCATCGCTGGGATGAATTCCACTTGATCATGATGTATGATCCTCTTGATGTATTTTTGAATTTGGTTTGCTAATATTTTGTTAAGTATTTTTTCATCTGTGTTCATCAGGGTTATTGGTCTGTAATTTTCTTTTTTGGTGGGGTCTTTGCCTGGTTTTGGCATTAGAGTGATTCTCGCTTCATAGAATGAGTTTAAAAGTATTTCCTTCTCTTCTATTTTTTAGAAAACTATAAGGAGAATGGGTATTATGTCCTCTATATGTGTGATAAAATTCAGCAGTGAATACAACCGGCCCGGGAGTTTTCTTCTTGGGTAGTTTTCTTCTTGGGTAGTTTTCTGATTACCGATTCAGTTTCGTTGCTGGTAATTGGTCTGTTTAGATTTTCTGTTTCTTGCTTGGTCAGTCTTGGAAAGTTGTATTTTTCTAAGAAGTTGTCCATTTCTTCTGGGTTTTCCAGCTTATTAGCATATAGATTTTCATAGTATTCTCTAATAATTCTTTGTATTTCTGTGGTGTCCTTCGTGATTTTTCCTTTCTCATTTCTAATTCTGTTTATGTGTGTAGATTCTCTTTTTCTCTTAATGAGTCTGGCTAGGGGTTTATCTATTTTGTTTATTTTCTCAAAGAACCAGCTCTTGGTGCCACTGATTTTTTCTATTTTTTTATTCTTCTCAATTTTATTTATTTCTTCTCTAATCTTTATTATGTCCCTCCTTCTGGTGATTTTGGGCCTCATTTGTTCTTCTTTTTCCAATTTCAATAATTGTGACTGTAGACCATTCATTTGGGATTGTTCTTCCTTCTTTAAATAGGCCTGGATTGCAATATACTTTCCTCTTAGACCTGCCTTTGCTGTGTCTCACAGAAGTTGGGGCTTTGTCATTTGTCTGCATATATTGCTTGATCTCTGTTTTAATTTGGTAGTTGATCCATTGATTATTTAGGAGCATGTTGTTAAGCCTCCATGTGTTTGTGAGCCTTTTTGTTTTCTTTGTACAATTTATTTCTAGTTTTATACCTTTGTGATCTGAGAAGTTGGCTGGTAGGATTTCAATTTTGTTGAAATTACTGAGGTTCTTTTTGTGGCCTAGTATGTGGTCTACTCTGGAAAATGTTCCATGTGCACTTGAGAAGAATGTGTATCCTGCTGTTTTGGGGTGTAGAGTTCTGTAGATATCTGTTCGGTCCATCTTTTCTAGTGTGTTGTTCAGTGCTTCTGTGTCTTTACTTATTTTCTGTCTGGTTTATCTGTCCTTTGGAGTGAGTGGTGTGTTGAAGTCTCCTAAAATAAATGCATTGTTTTCTATTTCCTCCTTTAATTCTGTTAGTATTTGTTTCACATATGTCGGCGCTCCTGTGTTGGGTAGTATATATTTATAATGGTTATATCCTCTTGTTGGACTGACCCCTTTATCAATATGTAACGTTCTTCTTTATCTCTTGCTACTTTCTTCGTTTTGAAGTCTATTTTGCCTCATACAAGTACTGCAACACCTGCTTTTTTCTCCTTGTTGTTTGCATGAAATATCTTTTTCCATCCCTTCACTTTTAGTCTGTGTATAGCTCTGGGTTTGAGGTGAGTCTCTTGTAAGCAGCATATAGATGGGTCTTGCTTTTTTATCCATTGTATTACTCTGTGTCTTTTGATTGGTGCATTCAGTCCTTTTACATTTAGGCTGATTATCGATAGATATGCACTTATTGCCATTGCAGGCTTTGGATTCGTGGTTACCAAAGGTTCAAGGGTAGCTTCTTTACTACCTAACAGTCTAACTTAACTCTCTTATTAATCTATTATAAACACAGTCTGATGATTCTTTATTTCTCTCCCTTCTTATTTTTCCTCCTCCATTCTTTATATGTTAGGTGTTTTATTCTGTAGTCTTTTGTGTTTCCTTTGACTGTTTTTGTGGATAGTTGATTTTATTTTTTGCTTTAGTTAGTATTTGAATGTTCTGCTTTCTTTGCTGTGATTTTATTTTCTCTGGTGACATCTATTTCACCTTAGGAGTGCTTCCATCTAGAGCAGTCCCTTTAAAATACCCTGTAGAAGTGGTTTGTGGGAGGCAAATTCCCTCAACTTTTGCTTATCTGGGAATTGTTTAATACCTCCCTCAAATTCAAATAATAATCATGCTGTGTACAGTATTCTTGGTTGAAGGCCCTTCTGTTTCACTGTGTTAAATATATCATGCCATTCTCTTCTGGCCTGTAAGGTTTCTGTTGAGAAGTCTGATGATAGCGTGATGGGTTTTCCTTTGTAGGTGATTTTTTTTCTCTCTCTCGCTGCCTTTAATACTCTGTCCTTGTCTTTGATCTTTGCCATTTTAATTATTATGTATCTTGGTGTTTTCCTCTTTGGGTCCCTTGTGTTGGGAGATCTGTGGGCTTCCATGGTCTCAGAGACTATTTCCTTCCCCAGCTTGGGGAAGTTTTTGGCAATTATTTCCTCCAAGACATTTTCTCTCCCTTTTTCTCTCTCTTCTTCTCCTGGTACCCCTATAATGCACATATTTTTCCCTTTGGATTGGTCACACAGTTCTCTTAATATTCTTTCATTCCTAGAGATCCTTTTATCTCTCTCTGCCTCAGCTTCTCTGTATTCCTGTTCTCTGATTTCTATTCCATTAACAGTCTCTTGCACCTCATCCAGTCTGCTTGTAAGCCCATCAATCGATTGTTTCATTTCTGTAATATCTCTCCTGACTTCCTCCCTTACCTCTTGCACATTTCTCTGTAGGTCCATCAGCATGGTTATGACTTTTATTTTGCATTCTTTTTCAGGAAGATTGGTTAAATCTATCCCTCCAGGCCCTCTCTCTGGAATTGTCTGAGTGATTTTTAACTGGACCAGATTCTTCTGTCTTTTAATGGCGATAGAAGTGGTCACAGGCGGGTGGCACGTGTATCAGCTGGGAGAACAAAGTCCCTTCTTGATTGTTGTTCTCCTTGCCCTTCTCTGCCATCTGTGTCAGTTACCCGCACACCAGGAGGCAGTCTCTGGGATAATCCCCTGAGCTGCTGTGGACAGGGCCACCCTCAGGCTAGCCTCGAGCACTGCGGGGTGTTGCAGCCACACCGGGTGTGTTCTGCAGCAAGGCTCGCACCTCTTCGTGCCTTCCGGACCTTGCTCTGGCTTCCGCAGCCCGTCCCGGTTAGCTGCATGCCCGCCGGGAGGAGATTTTGTGTGGTTGCTGTGGGCGGGGCCGCTCTCTGGCTGCTCCACAGCTGTGGCGGGTCAGCCGGTCCGTTTGCAGCACCAGCCAGGGGGAACAAATGGCAGGCTGCTTATCACCATGAGAGGCTTTGGGGCCGCTTTACCTGGCAGGGGGTAGGGGGCCTGAAGTTCCTCAAGATTCCCAGCCTGCTGGGCTTAGCATGCTGGGACAGTTTTGTTCAGCTGTTGGGCCTTTGTCTCTTTAAGACTTTTTAAAAAACGCCCACTTTTCTTTTGTCCTAGGGGAGCCGGCTTTGGGGACCTGGTCGCAGTCTCCATCTCAGATCCTGCCCTTCCATTTCTCTAATATCCAGTACACCATGCGATGCGTGTCTGTGTTCCCAGTGCAGATCACCAGGGCTGATTATTTAGCAGTCCTGTGCTTCCACTCCCTCCCCACTCTGATTCTTTTCCTCCCACCGGTGCGCTGGGGTGGGGGGAGTGCTCGGGGCCCACCGGGTCACGGCTTTGTATCTTACCCTTTTTGTAAGATGCTGAGTTCTCACAGATGTAGCTGTTGTACTGTATCTTCTGGTCTCTCTTTTAGGAATAGTTGTATTTGTTTTATTTTCAAAAATATGTATGGTTTTGGGAGGAGATTTCCGCTGCCCTGCTCATGCCACCATCTTGAGCCTCCTCCAGTTTGGCAGTTTTTTAAAAAGGTAAACATATACCTACTTTATGACCCAGCTATTTCACTCCTATATAACTACCCAAGAGAAATTAAAACACGTTCACACAGACTATGACACAGATATTCATAGCAGCTCTATTCGTAATAGCCAAAACCTGGAAACAATCCAAATGTCCATTGACAGTAGATGGATAAATAACAGTATATTTATGCAATGAAATACTACCAGCAATCAAAGGGAACTTATTGGTATATGAAACACCATAGGTGAGTTTTAAAATAATTATGCTGAGTGAAGTGTCAGACCAAAAACAAAACAAAACCAACCAGTACATAATGGATGATTCGAACTGTATAAAATGCTAGAAAATGGAAACTAATTTATAGTGACATAAAGCCTAGCAGTGGTTTCCTGGAGACAAAGGTGGGGATTGGGGTTAGAATGGGTAGAGAGGAATGTATTCAAAGGAGCACAAGGAAACTTGGCAATGATGGGTCTGTTCATTATCTGAACTGTGATAGTTTCACAGTTATATACATATATCAAAATTCATCATATTTTACACTTTAAGTATGTTCAGTCTATTACATGTCAATTATACTTCAATAAAGCTGTTTTTTAAAAAACTTCCTTGTCATTGTGTCCAAAGGATGGATCAGAGAGATGGTAGTGGTAGCTGAGGTGGTTCTGAGACTAAATTTCTGAATTCTCTTCCTTCCAGAGAAGGGGCTGTATTTTGAGCTCTGGGGCTTTAGAATGATTGCCGTGAGATTAGAGGTGAGCCTGGGCTAGTGAACACTCACATACCAAAAAGCATGCTCTAGGTTCCTCTGCTTAGACCAAGCAGAGGCTCTCTTCTGAGGAGGCAGGTTTGGGGAAAGTTTCTCCAGACCACAAAAACAAATCAGATAACTCTTGGTACTCAAGGAAAGCTTCTAAATGTTTCCTTACCAAGGGTTTGAGGACAGAGTGGGTAAGTCCAAATTATCTAATAAGAAAAAACAGAAGAGTAAATTTAAAAGAAAAATTAAGTAGACTAACAACATAAAGAGAATGTGCTTTCTAGACAGGAGGTTGAATCATATCTTATGCTGGAATGATATGGAACAATATTCCATATCCAGAAGCAATATAGAATGATAAAAAGTTCCATTATACACATTTCATATACTTCCTGAATTTCCTGTTAACCACTTGTCTCAAGATAGATTCAAGCCCTTTGGACAAGATGTGGTGAGAATCTGATGGGTTAAAAAAAATTACATGTAAAAATAATCTCCCTTTATCCTCTCCTGGGACTTTAGGTAAGAATATAAAAACCCAACCATCCTTGAGCAGGATGAGCAGGGAAGAACTGGAGGACAGTTTGTTTCGCCTTCGTGAAGAGCACATGTTGGTGAAGGAGCTTTCTTGGAAGCAGCAGGAGGAGATCAAGAGGTACCTGGAGTTCTCCTTAAGTCTTTAAAAGCTATGTCTGCACTAGGCCTACACCACACGAAACCAAAAAGAATACATTTCCCTGAGACATCTGTACCAGAAAACAATTCAAATGTCAGGGATGGTTAACTCCAAAAATAATTTTTGGAGCATTATTACTTCCTACTGTTTTCTTGTCAGACCCATCAGTAGACTGTGGCCTTAGGTCACAAAGCATCATCAAGAACTGTTTCAACCCACAGAGCAAGAGACTGGTCCCCAAAGAGGGGATGCAGACATGGCGAATGGCCAAAATCTCAAGGGAACAAAGGCTGCAGGGGAAAGTAAGCGAAGGAGGTTTTTATTTACAAAACAAAATCAAAAGCTATATTGATCACCTACTGTATACAGGCATGATATAAGTGCTTTATTTGGACTAACTTAATACTATAAATGGTATTAACTTGATATTGTGAAGGAGGTATTATTAAGAGGACAGAGAAGCACAAAGAGGTTAAGTAAGTTGCCCAAAGTCACAGCCACTGAAAGCTCTTTACTCTAAAATATACTATATACAGCGACCTTAGGATACTTGCTTTGAAAAGTGAATCTCTTGGGTGGGAACCTGGAGAGGAATCTGAGATAGAATGCTAGTACATAAACAGATGGGAAGAATGGGAGTTCTGAAAGTTCAGGGTTTATCTTTAGGATATATTTTGAAGATAACTGGTGTCCATGCATTCCAGCCAAAGACCACCAGGAATACACCTATAGTTGAGCAAATTGGGTTTGTCACTCATAGCAGCTAGAGAAAATGCCTACCATGGGGAACTAAAGGCGTCTTTGTAAGAATGTTAGAAAGAACCTATTGCAGGATTTGGGCTTCTGCTGGGTGATTTGGGAGAGGACCCAGGGTAACAAGTCTGCTCCAGGGGTGGCGCTGTCAGAAAACAGAGAATTCTGTGTTTAGATATTTCAATAAATCTTATCTTCAGGGAGAGCAGACTAGAGTGAGGCTAAGTTGTAATTCATGAAGAAGTAGCAGTCACTCATATTCGCCAGGAGAGGAAGATGTCGGTATCTTGTGGAGACACCGTGACGTTGTTTTTGTGCTTAGACACAACTATATAGTGGCTTTATTTTGTATCACTCTTTTATGGCCTCAGAATGGCCTTGCGCCTTGGTGTTCTATGAGATTATGTCCAACAGGACAGTAACACGGCCTAGATGTGAGCACCAGCCCAGTTTAAAACAACCCTGAAAACTAGCGTTACCAGACCAATTCCACTATGTTAAGAGCAGCTTTGGGCTTTCTCATTGCTAATCCCCAGGAGGGGTTCAGAGCTTCATTTGGAACCCACAGGATTGCGGGCTTCTGTTGTATGCCAGCACTCTTCAGAATTGGAGATTTGTTTATATTGTGAAGAATTCGAGAATCTGGTGAAGTCGGTGGTTGCAGAAGCCAAAAATTTTGCCTCTTGGTTGGTAACCAAAAAGTACTTGAGATTATAAACATGAAGCAGCTAAATTAGATTCTGTCCCCCCAGCTTTAGGCACATTACCTAGCTGTTTTATGCCTTGATTTATCTATCTGAATATAATGAAGTATAATAATAATAGCTAACTCCTGCAGTGCTTATAAAGCACTGTTACTGTTGTAAGCACTTTACATGTATTAATTTAATCATCATAACAATCTAATAGGGCAGGTGCTACTTTTATCTTTATTCTTAGATGAGGAAACAGTACAAAAAGTTAATGATATGTCCAAGGCCCATAGTCAGTAAATGTCAGAACTGGCAGGTAGTGGGACCATAGAATCTGGAGTAAGGGTTAAAAAGCATGATTTTAGGTGAAGATAAAAGTAGTGATTGTGCCTTATAGGTAAGGCTAGGTGTATACTAGGGGCTGTAGGAGAGTCATCCTTAAAGATGGGCACCTGTACAGGTATACAGACGAGTGGGATGGGAGAAGTAATAAAATTTCTACTTATATTTAATTATCTTCCCTTTAAAAATTCGTATTTTTGTTTATGCTTTATAATGACCTACAATTTATCAAGACAGAACTAAATGTATGTAATTTAAAAACAAATATACTACAAATATCTTGAGGAGTGTCCCACCCTTTTTTAACTAAGGTGAGCATAATTATTGCAACAGAATGGACAAAGACCCCACAAATGCCCTGCAGCGTACTGGGAAGTGTAATAAATAAATAAAGACTTACAGTGTACTGGGAACTGTAATAAATGTGAGTCATGGACCACAGCAAGATAAATCTATATTACAGATAAATTCATGATTAGTTGCCACAAAACAAGCTGCAGAAATAGTATCTGTCATAGAAGGAGAAGACACACACCACCAGCTCTATTTTTGCCCATAGGATGAGGACAGCCTTGCTCCGGCTCACAGCTGCGGGCCGGAACCTGCGGGCAGAGGTGGCAGCAGAGCAGCTCCAGAAGCCCACGCAGCGGCGGCAGAATGAGGGGTGGTGGGCCCGCTCCCCTAAGCGACAGCGCCCCACAGTGCACGGGCTGCAACTGCAGTTACAGCGCGTTGGAGGTGCTGCTTCCCACTGCACCCAGCCTCGGGTCCACGCGAGACCTAGACAGCTCCCCCTCGCCCGGGCGGGTGTGCCGGTGCCCGAGGAACCCAAGAGAGGTGAGGTTCAGGGCCAAGTCCCTGGCAGGGTAGCCCTCTGGGAAGGCTTGATTTGCCAGCCACATTTTTCTCCTCACTTTACACCCACCAGTCCATTTTATGTTTGCTCTCAGTCCTTTCTACCTTCTAAAATATTTTTTTCCTGAGTGGGACGTTAGGTTCAATATTCTCAGTTCACCATGAAGTACTGCTGAGGAGAGAATCAGACAACAGAAACTGGAACTTTGCTGGTTAAGTTCTGCAGCTGATCTAGAAAACAGAGATAACACAAATGTCCCCCTCAGGTGTGAGCGTCAGTGATCTTAAGACAAGTCCCTCTCCTGGAACAGTGGAAGTCTGGGCAAAGTGACCATGCCTCCAGCCTGGGATTCTTACCCTTTTTGGGGAAGTAGACTCCTTTGGAACCATGACCAAAGCTAGGCCTCTTCCCAAGAAAAGTGCACAGACACATAGACAAAACTTTGCATACAGTTCCATGGGTACAGATTCCAAAGCCTGTTCTGATGTCCAGGCCTAGAGGTCAGGCTGCAAGTGAGAAGTTGTGGTGTCTCCTCTTCCTGTATTCCTAGTAGCTAGGTGTCTCTGGCTGTTACAAAACCTCACACTGAATTGAAGAAAATGCTCTGTGTAAATTTCCTTCACCTAGTCTGCTCACCTCTGATTTAGGTCCATGGTAGTGGGGTGTCTTTATCCTGGGGATTCATTGTTAGGTTTTGTTTAGTATGGTCCTATATTTTCAAGCTCCCTGCTCATGTCAAACAATTTTTTTTATTAAGGTATCATTGACATACACTCTTAAGAAAGTTTCACATGAAAAACATTGTGGTTACTACATTCACCCATATTATCAAGTCCCCCCATATCCCATTGAAGTCACTGTCCATCAGTGTAGTAAGATGCCACAGAGTCACTACTTGTCTTCTCTGTGCTACACTGTCTTCCCCGTGACCCCCCACACCATGTGTACTAAACATAATACCCCTCAATTCCCTTCTCCCTCCCTCCCCACCTACCCTCCCCTACCCCTCCCCTTTGGTAACCGCTAGTCCCTTCTTGGAGTCTGCTGCTGTTTTGTTCCTTCAGTTTTGCTTCGTTGTTATACTCCACAAATGAGGGAAATCATTTGGCACTTGTCTTTCTCCTCCTGGCTTATTTCACTGAGCATAATACCCTCTAGCTCCATCCACGTTGTTGCAAATGGTAGGATTTGTTTTCTTCTTATGCTTAACAATTCTTTGCAAAAACAGCTAAAAGTTGGAAAAACCAGTCCAAGTTTCAGTTCACTTTAACTTCAGCATTATTGAGTACCGATTATATACCATGCAATAGAGATAAAATGCACCAAGGTTAAACACACAGGCCCTATCCTGGACAAGCTTGCACCTTTCTTCCCATTTGTACTCACTCACTTGAGAAGCTCTAGTCCCAGTGACTTATTAAATCTGTAGTTGCATATCTAAGCAGGAGTAAAACCTGAGAACCTCTCCTCTGGGATCAGTGGTCCTATAAGGACTCCCCTTCTGGTCTTAATGCTCCCTACTTTCAGCACTTGGTGTTCCAGTTCTAGCATAAGTTCTGGAGAAATTTGTTGCCAGAGTCTGCATCTTCTGTCTAAATTTTCAGAGCCAAGGGAGAGACTGAGCTACACGGCTCCTTCCACATTCAAAGAACCTGCGACAAATGAAAAAACCAGATGTGAACTATCCGGTGAACCCAACGAACTGTGAGTTCTTTTCATGTATCCTGCACTGTTAGTTATTCTTTCAGGTTTAACTGGAAATAAACCATTTAGGGGACAAGTGATTGTTGGCGTTTTCAAGTCTTTCCAGCACAATCAGAGAAAAAAGTCAACCGTAGGTCAAATTCCACCTTCGACGCTTAAAAGTGGAAAATAAGCATCTCTGTCTTCCAAGGAAATGAAAATAAGGGCCCTTTCCTTAATTAAAGGTATTCCCTCTCTTTCCCTTTATATTTTTTCCCTTAGGTCATATTTATTTATATTTCTGTTTGACCCTTGAAAGCTGTATTTTGTAAGATTAGTCTCTACGTGTACCAAAATTACTAACTCCTCTAACTTCTTTTTATGTATGTGAGAACCAAAATCTAAACCCCTGTAATGGTAGTTTCTATTTCTTCTTTTTTGTGTTTAATGTTCCTAATTCTAACAGTTTTCTTTCTTTCACCAGTCATGACTAAACTCATTGTTCTGTGCATACCTAACAGTGTGCACATTATGACCAGCAATACTATGCAAGTGGAAGAACCACCCAAGTCTCATGAGAAAACATGGTCCAAAGATGAAGATTTCAAACAGAGAAGTTCTTTGGAGTACGCCCAGAAGGCCCTAGAGCTTCGGTAAGAGTGCGCCATTCCATGCCTCACGCCACAGTGAGCTGAGAAAGTAAAAGGTTCTTATTTACATCTTTCCTCCATCTCAGAGGAAAAAGGGATTCTTGGGATGAAATTTAATCTGAGAAGTAGCCCTGAAGTCCCAAGTGGGTTAAGAAATGGATTAATCTGATATATAATAGGAGCTTTGCTTCTTCATTCATGAAAGGAAAACTGTTTCATCCTCATCACATAGGGGTCCTAAACCCTCAATGTATATTAATTCCTAGATAATTTTTTTTAGAGTTTATTTTTTAGAGCAGTTTTAAATTCACAGCAAAACTGAGCAGAAAGTACAGAGATTTTTCCCATCCCCCCATCTCCCCACACATGTAGCCACCCCCTACCAGAGTGGTACATTTGTTACAATGGATAAACCTACATGGATACATCATCACCCATAATTTACCTGCAGGTTCAATCTTGGTGTTGAACATTCTGTGGATTTGGACAGATGTACAATGGCGCACATCCATCATAATAGTATCATACAGAAGAGTTTAATGCCTTAGACAGCCTCTGTGCTCTGAATATCCCTCCCTAACCCCCTTATCCCTGACACCCTCATCTTGTTACTGTCTCCATGATTTTGCGTTTCTCCAGAATCTCTTATAGTTGGAACCATATTCTATGTAGGTTTTACAGATTGGCTTCTTTCATTTAGCAATATGCATATAAGTCTCCTTGTCTTTTCAAGGCTTGATAGCTCATTTCTTTTTAGCACCAAATAATGTTCCATTGTCTGCAGATTCCATTTGCCTACTGAAGGATATCTTGATTACTTCAAAGTTTTGGCAATTATGAATGAAACTGCTGTGAACATCCATTTTCAGGTTTTGTGTGGACCTAAGTTTTCAACCTGGAGACCTTTTAAAACCACAGATGCCTGGGCCCCGCCCTAGAGATTTCCTTTCAGTTATTTAGGGGTGGGGTTTAGGCAGTGTAATTTTAAAGATTTCTCCAGATGATTCTAATAAGCAGCTAGGACTGGGAATCATTGAGATAAGAGTCTAGTGAACCCAAATCTTCCACAGTGCCTTTCCAACAATAAAGAAAATATGATCCTCTAGGTTCAAAAATAATAATCTTCTCTTGTACCCACACCTCTCTGGTTTAAAGAAACAAGGATGAGACTGAGCTGGACTTTGCAAGGTTTTTGGGAAACTGGGAGTGCCATAATTTTTAAATAGCTGTTGTGTTTTCTCAGAACGCTGAGTTTAGGTTGGGTGTTGTCTCTATCAAATCTCAGCCCCTGTGAGGGGAAATGGGAGAAAGAGAATTATTTATTGGAGTGTACATATACTGCTACTTGTGGTATCTTTTGAAAGAGGTTGGAAGGCAAGAGGAAGATATTCTTAACGGTGCAGTGTCCATTCACAGACAGAATATTTTACACTGTCTCCCTTCTCCAGAGCTTCCATTAAGGAGAATATAGAGCTCATTCGACTTAAGAAGCTCTTACATGAAAGGAATACCTTATTGGTAGTGACAAAAGCACAATTAGCCGAAGTTCAAGAGGTGAGTTGCCTTTGTCGGTTATGTTTTTTGGGGGAAAAATGAGTTAAGAGATTAGTGTTATCTTCTTCATTTTACACATGGAAGACTACAATTTAGAGAAAGTAAGTTACCTGTCTAGGGCCACACAACTTATAGGAGATATTCAGATCCAAGCCTTTTAACTCAGAATCCATTCTCCTTCCAATATTTCTCATTATCTCTCTATTAGAAAAGAAGCTCAAGTCTTGCCTGTCAAGGAGGAACTAAGTGGGGTTAACTTGTGTCAGGGTTAAGGTCCCAGCCAAGGGTCACAACCAGAATGTAATCAAGTTGGGAAGCCAAGAACAATCACAGGAAAGGCAGGAAACCAGCCATTCCTGGGCCCTTTCCTGGGCCCTTTCTATGTGCTGGACTCTGCCCCAGCTACCTACAGTCGTGATCTCATTTAAGCCTGACAGCAACCCTCAAGGTAAGTACATTTAACATATGAGGGAACCAAGCCTCAAAGAAGTTAAGGAATTTGCCCAAGTCATGAAAACAGCAAGAGGCAGAGCAAGGTTTGAGTCCAGGTTTCTCTGGCACTCGGGTTCATGCTCGTTTCTCATTACTGCTCAATAGAAACTCGTATCACGATGGTAGAAATAAGGCATTAATTGGTGTGATAGATTGGCACCAGTCTTTTATTAAATAAGTATTTACTGAGTACCAGGAACCGTGCAAAGTACTGGATACAAAGACAAGACAGCTCCTGCCCCTTCCAGGAACTTTCAGGAAGGAGAGAACAAGATGTAAATAAGTACATCTATCCACATGAAGGCTATATGGGACACAAAAGAGAGAATAATCAGATCCACTAGAGGAGTGGGTGCAGGTCCAAAAGGTTTCATGAAGGAGTATGTTCACGGGCCAAATGCTGGGGTACCGGAAGGTCAGCCGATGTTCACAATGTGCAAGAGAGAGGAGGGCTTTCCGGGGGGGGAGACGTGTAGGCCAAGGCAGAGGGGAGAAACATCAGGGACGGGGTGTTAGGGGTCTTGGCAGGATTTCAGACTTCGTCCTGAAGGTAGTGGAGAGCTTAAGAAAGATTTTAAGCAAGTTAATAACATGATCAATTTTTTTCCGCAGAGAGATCACTTTGCCTTGTTGTAATGTCTGAAATAGTTTTGAAATACATTTTAAAAAGCAAATAACACTTTTGAAAACCTATTATAAAGGACTAGCAATTATTAATTCTGAGTAGACAACTGTCATTATAGTCTTTATACTTAGGTGAAATTTGCAGCTTCTCACACATCACAAAACTGCTAGGAAAGATCACCTGGCAGCAGAGTGAATGATGGGTTGGTTCACAAGACTGGAGGCAAAGACATCAGGAAAAAGATGGCCACAGTGGTCCCAGGAAGACAGGATGGTGGTACCAACCGAGGCAGTGAGAGAGACCTGCAGAGAAAGGGATGTACTGGGAGAGGCCCGTGAGTAGAAGAATGGACTTTATCACCTAAGGAGAGTGAGTGAGAGAAAAGGCGAAGTGAAAGATGACCCCTGGATCTCTGGTTTGATGACTAGATGACGGTGGTGCCATTCCCTGAGACTGGCCGCTCACTGAGGTAGAGCTGCCCTTGGTAGGTCTCTTCTGATGGGGACTGAAGGCATCTTTACAAGGCCAACCTCCAGATCTGTATTTTGTAGAGAACTATGCATATGCTTGTATTCTTTTGGTTTGGTTAATTTTGGTAGCACTTAAAAGGATGTGGAAATATGGGAAGGAAGATCATTTATAATTGTGTGGTTAAATAGCTCTATTAGTGGGATTAGATTTTTTTTTAATCCACCCAAACCTCCATGGCATTAAAGGAAAAAAGGAAGAAAGCCATTTTAAATTATCCATATCCAGGTCAGGAGTAGTGGAAGAGGTCACCTAATGTGGTGAATAATCACCTACATATTTAAAAATATAGGTTCTACAGTTTGTTTCCTTTAGCAATTTACCTTTTACTCATGCTTTCTTACATATGTATGAAAATAACTAGCATTCTCATAATCTCTTATCAGTACAGTATGTGGTCAGTAGCACAGACGCTGGAGTCAGAATGAGGGACTTTGCTCTCTGAGCTTACCTCTCAGATTTCCCGCAAGGATTCAATGAGATAATATATGTGAAGCAATTATAATGATCATAATGACACACACAGTAACTGCTTAACCAACAGTAGCTGTTGTTGTCAGTTTGGCTGTTGTTTTTTCTGTTTCTAAAACTGGCAAGAGACCTTTCCTGAAGCATGTGGAGTAAGTAAGAGATAGCACCTGGACTGAAAATAAATATTTTTCTCAGGTAATCCACCCTGTGAAATGCAAATGGGAATAAATGACACTTCATCCTTTTTAAAGAAATGGTCTGATCTATTAATGTTCACAGACTACCTGGCAAGCTAGGCCACTAAACAGGCACATAAATTGACTTGAATTATGGGCATTTTCTATAACATCTCAAATATTTAAACATTTATATTACAGAGATAAACATGAGAATGAATGTCAAGTTGATGAATCAATAGAATAATGCTTCTTTCTTTCTTTTAGGCATATGAAACTCTGCTACAGAAGGTACTTAATAAAGATTCCATCAATCTCTTTATCTTAGTTAAAATCAGCGTGATGAAATCCAAAGAAATCCGTATTCATCTTCAAGTAACATAATACCAGAATTTAGCCAATTAAATCAAAGTTATTATGTCATATAGTTTCTATTAAGACAAATTATACTATTATTAGAAGATACTTGTTGCACTGTTTTCATAAAAACTGAAACATGAGATCTAAGTTGAGAATTCAAAATAGTATTTTTCAGCCTATTGCTAGAGAGAATTATAGCATTTGCTCAAAAAGGCCCAAGAGTATTCTCTATCATGTGGGCGATGGTAAAATATACCAAAGTTGTTGCAGATCTTCTCTAGTGTTATTAACTATTTGGACCTGTTCACCTCTGTGAGAGGGGTGCTGGGGAAGCTGGGTGAATGTCCATGATTAAGAATCACTAAGGCAGAGTTCCCAGCATGACCAGCCATAGCTGTTCCTCACCAGAGGCGTCCACTAGAAAAATGCACACTTCACTTCAAGAGTTAACTTGCTAAGTGTAACAGGTGGAGTGTATCATCATGAAACACATGCAGGTAGCTTAGAAGTAAAGGCAGCTGGGAAGGATGACGCTTCACTTAGGGCCAAGGTTTAATTTGAACTGTGGGAAAATGAAGGCTCCAATTATGAATTACAGTTTCCCATAGGGGAAAATCCTCACAAAGAGGGAAATGATACTTCATGAAAAATGCTAGGTTGAAAACCAACATCAATTCAGTGCAAAGGCAACATACTGTTAATCAAAGCCGCCTTTGTGACATCCTCTAGGCAATGCTAGGCTTGCTGGTTATCTTGAGACCCTCTCCTGCTGAGTGATTTGACATTCCCAGAGCAACTTTCCTTTTGCCCCAGAATCAAGGAATCCTGAGTGCGGCCCATGACGCCCTCCTCAGCCAAGTGCATGAGCTTAGGGCAGAGCTGAAAGAGGAGAGCAAGAAGGCCGTGAGCTTGAAGAGCCAAAGGGAGGACGTGTCCATCCTGCAGATAACCTTGAAGGAGGTAAATGATGATAACTGGAAGACACCATCAATTGTAAGTTACATTCCAATTTAAGAGATGTTAGAAAGTGTATCGTAGCAACCATGTGGGTATTTCATTTTTATCAAATGAGAAAAATTTGGCTCCAAGTGGTTAAATAATTTGCTCAAGATTACACCATTGGGGAAAAAGGCATTCATACTTATGTCTGTTCTCCAAAGTCTTTGCTCAGTAATCGTTTTCTGCTGCTTTGCTAACAGTAAAAACCCAAACACCATGAAAAATTGCTTCAGAGAATCCTCCTTAATTCCAGTAAGAGTTTCTGTCACACCTTCAGTTGGTTCGAGTCTTTCTAATTGAATGGCTCCTCGCAGGAGATGAACATAGGACCCCTCCTGCTCGCAGCCCACCTGCAGCAGGAAGGGAACAACTCATGCAAGGCAATCGATTTTAAAATTTTATCTCAGTCACTCTACTACCATTCTTAGTTTCAGGACAGAGTTGAAGATTTGGAAAAAGAACGAAAATTGCTGAATGACAATTATGATAAACTCTTAAAAACGTGAGTACCAGGTTTGGGTCCCAGAGCATTGTTTGTTAGGCGATTATAGAAAAGTGCCTTCCAAATTTTAAAAATAATACCTACTGTTGATAGGATGTGGGGAGATTGGTACTCAGTACTATTAGTGAGACTATCAGTTGATGCAGCCTTTTGGAAAGGGAATTTGATATTATCTATCAAGTTGTTAAACGTGCACATCTTCTGTGCCAGCAATTCCACTTTTTGGAATCAAAACTTGAGAAATCATCTTATGTATGTGCAAAGATAATGTATAGTAAGAATGTTAATTACTGCATTGTTAACAATAGTGAAGAAATTGGAAACCATCCAAATTTCTTGTGACAAGGATTGATTAAATAAATTATGTTGCATGCCCACAATAAAATACTATGAAGCTGTTAAAAATGAGGGGTAGATCTCTATGCCTAAGATATTGTTAAAATAAAAATCACGTTGCAAAAGAATATGTTAAATCTGACCTAATTTATGGTGTGTGTGTGTGTGTGTGTGTGTGTGTGTGTGTGTGTGCACATGTGTATGTGTCCACACACCTTTGACGGGATGAAAGGATTGAAGCACGGTAAAGAGGCTCCTTCACTTGTATTCTATGTACTTCTGAATCAGCCTAATCTTTCACTATGAGCATGTATTCATGTATTCATTTGAGATTAAAAATACCTGGAAGCTTAAAAAAACTCAGGGCAACTTCTGACTCAGTTAAAGCAGCAGGAGGTAGATTGGGCAGGTTGTGTGGGAGCGTCCTGGGCACAACTGATGGTCTTCATCTCAGTGAAAGGAAGTAGCATGGGGGCTTATCCACTTTGGAGACTCCCTGTGACAAGACACTACTTTTAGCCTTTTCCTTTCATCACTCAGGATATATTCTTCTTGGATCATCCTGTAATGTATGGTCAGCAAGTGCCAAGAACTCTTAATACTAGCTAAAGCAAGTTGTTTTTAGGCCACATTTATTAAAGTGATAAATAGGAAAAAGATACAAACAGAAATAATAGCTTGATTATCAATGTTACTTCTCTTGTGACTGCATTAATTTAATCAAGGACTGGC
>JAVSCE010001165.1:0-17814 GCA_032199065.1 Smutsia gigantea
AAACTGTCCCTGTTTGCAGATGACATGATACTACATATACAAAACCCTAAAGACTCCACCAAAATTCTATTAGAGCCAATAAATGGATTCAGCCAAATTCAGGATACAAAATCAACATACATAAATCTTTGGCATTTCTTTTACTACCAACAAACTACCAGAAAGATAGATCCAGAAAACAATTCCATTTACAATTGCATTAAAAATAATAAAATACAAAATTGAATAAACCTCACCAAGGCAGTGAAAGAACTGTATTCTAAACACTATAACACACTGATTAAAGTAATTAAAGAGAGAAAAAAATGGAAACCTATCCCATGTTCATTGATAAGACAAACTCATATTGTCAATATGGCCATCCTGCCCAAAGCAATTTACAGACTCAATGCAGAACCTATCAAAATACTAATGTCATTTTTCAATGAACTAGAGTAAATAATCCTAAAATCTATATGGGGCTACAAAAGACCTGAATTTTCAAAGCAATCTTGAGAAAGAATAATGCTAGGGGCATCACACTTCCTAATTTAAAGCCATACTACAAAGCTACAGTAATCAAGCAGTATGTTACTAGCACAAGACAGACCCATAGATCAATGGTACAGAATAGAGAGCCCAGACATAAATCCACACATAATTAATATATGACAAAGGAGGCAAGAATATGAAATGGGGAAAAGACAGTCTCTTCAATAACTGGTGTTGGGAAAACTGGAAGCTACATGCAAAAGAATGAAATTGGATTGCTAATTCCATACAAGAAAGTAAATCTGCAATGGATTAAAGACCTAAATATAAGACCTGAAACCATAAAACTCTTAGAATAAAACACAGGCAAAAATATCTTGAATATAAGCATGTACAATTTTTTCCAGTATACATCTCCTTGACAAGGGAAACAGGAGCGAAAATAAACAAGTGTGACTACATCAAACTTAGAAGCTTCTGTAGTGCAAAGAAAACCACCAACAAAATAAAAAGCAACCTACAGTATGGGAGTATATATTCACAAATGATATATCTGATAAGGGGTTAGTCGGAAATACATGAAGATTTTATATAATTTAAACACAAAAAACATCAAATAGCTTAATTAAAGATTGGTCAGAGGACCTAAGACATTCCAAAGAAGACACTGGATAAGCCAGCAGGCATATGAAAAGATACTCCACATTACTAATTTGTCAGAGGGAAGATGCAGTTGACTTTGTTAGGATGTCTCCTCACAACCCCGTCAGAATGGCTAGTATAAACTAAGCAAAGAAATAACAGTGAAAGACATGAGCGAAATGGGAACCCACCCCATGCTGCTGGTACAGAACCTCATTGGTGCAACCACTGTTAGAGAAAATGAAATATGGGACATCAAAAAAAAATAAAAATAGAAATACTATTTGACCCAGTAATTCCACTTCTCGAATTTACTGAAAAAAGCGTCTCTGATTTGAAAATATCTTACATTTCTCATGTTTACTGCTTCAAATATTTACAATGAACTGAATGCTGTAAAGCTTAATAAATTATCAGTAAATGGATGATTATTAAGATGGTACTGTGGTACAGCCTCTCCCAATGGATATCATTCAAATCGTTCAAAATAATAGTCTCACCATTTTGTAATAGCGGTTTCAGGTATTATGCTGGTGAAACAAAACAAAATAAACAAGCCATGGCATGAACAAGCTGAGCATGCTGAAGTTTCTGGTGGTCACTGCAGAGGCTGGGGTGGGTGGGTGTGGGAGATAAAGGGCCGTCTGGTCATAATATAAATTAGTCATGAGGATGAAAGTACAGCATGGAGACTATAGTCGTGATTATCAACATCTTCTATGTTAAACAAATGCTGCCCTGGTGGGGGTGAAGAATTGTAATATCATATAACTGTTTGAATCACTATGTTGTGTACTTGAAACCAATATAATATTGTTTATCTACTATACTTCAAAAGATGTATCAAAAATTTGATTTAGATATGGATTAAATAATTCAATTTTTTGCCCATCTGAATCTAGTATATTTCTATCTTGCTATGTCTGGATTTCAGTTAAATGTTTACTATATTCAGCAACTTCATAGGGAATGTCTTTGTCTTTTAAATCTGGCCCTTCATAAATTTCAGTCAATTTTCATTACTGTTCTTTCTTAGGTATAGAACAATTAGCCAAAGTCAGTTCTGATACAGTGTAAATATTATTCTTTATTTTTCACATTTTTTGCAACTCTTTTGTCTTTTTGAATTATTCTCCATCTTTCTTACCTTCAAGTCCCAATCTAATCTTATCAATATTCTTATCAAAAGTTCAAAAAGAACTGTTCTTTAGAGAAAATATAAACTCAAACCTTTAAAATATCTTTCATTTTTAAATGCAAATTTCCCTAAAAATAAAACAGGAGTAAACATACCAAAGGAGCACATCTTGTTTTTGGAGGTGGAAGAGGCATCTTGCACTGATAGAGATGTTTAACTTTAGGTGAAAGTAGTAAAGGCTCACAAGGAGATAGTGGTGGTCATTCTCTTGATGGAGGAACTCTACCTTTACCTGTTGTTTGCCCTTTTCTTTGAATGTAGACTTTTTGTACGACATTTTGAATTCTCTCTTTAGTTCAGGTACTTCCTTCTTTTAATCTGTAGATGTAGCATCCAATTCATAAAATCCTCTCTTTTTAGCCCCATGTTTATATAGTGACTCTTCAGTTTCAGCATCTGCGCTTTTGAACATCTCGGGCTTCTTTGTACATTTCTTGGAAAATTCATCAGATTCAGCATCAGTAGACTCTATGTTTTTAGCATCCTGCTTCTTGACATCTTTCTTTGGGCCTTTATTAGCCTTCTTTGAATTCTTCTTACCCTTCTCTGATTCCCAATCAGATTCAGTTTCAGTAGACTCTTCAGACTTCGTTGCAGACTTCTTTTTGTCATCTTTCTTTGAACTTCTCTTATCCTTCTTTTCATCCTTTTTACCCTTTTTTGAGTCCCATCCATATTCAGAATCATCATCAGTAGATATTGTGTCCTTCTTGGCATCCTTTTTCATGTCATTTTTCTTTGAATCTTTTTTTGCATCCTTTGAGTCTACAGATTCTACATCAGTAGACTCTGTGCCCTTCTTGGCATCCTTCTTCTTGTAATTTTTCTTTGAATCTTTCTTAGCCTTCTTTGTATCTTTCTTTGCATATTTTGAGTCCACAGATTCTGCATCAGTCGATTCTTTGCCCTTCTTTGTATCCTTCTTCTTGCTGTTTTTCTTTGCGCTTTTCTTATCTTTCTTTGCATCTTTCTTCACATCTTTTGAATATACCGATTCAGCATCAGAGCTCTTCTTTGCATTCTTCTTTGAAGGCTTCTTTGAATTGTTCTGTGAATAATTATCTAACCACATATAAAGTTAAATTGATTCAGCACCAAACTCCTCTAAATACATCATTACATCCATATTTGAATTATTTTTTGAGCAAGTATCTGATTTGACATCAGAATTGTTGTTTGAGCTCTTAGAATCCTTCTTTGTATATATGGATTCAATACCTGTCTCTTTAGAATCTTTTGAATCTCTTTTATCTTTTTTTTTTTTTTTGATCATTCATTGCGACTGGCTTAAAATCTTTAGATTCTGGGTTTGTTTCTGATTTAGACTTCGGCTTCTTAGTTTGCTTTCATGTGATGATTTTGATGAAGTTTCATCTTCTTTATTTGCTCTTTTAAGTTTCTCATCATTTACTGTTCTTTTGGATTTTGGAGTTATTTCATATGAGCTTGTATTTTTCTTGAAATTTTTCTCCAAAGTGGTTCCTTTTTTGTCATCAATGGACTTTTTAGTTCTGCCTTTTCAGGATGAGTTTTAGGAATATGAGGACTTCTGAATGGAGCCTCTCTCCTGACAGTTAAGTAAATAGATAACCTTTGGAATTTTTTTCTTAAAGAATGTCTTATCCATATATGAGCTGGCTTCTCAAATTCCTTTCTTTTGATATATCTATGAAAAAATGGTTAGAATAATGACAAGATTTTTTTGAATGGGTTATATCTTTTTATATTGAAACATAAAAGTAGTCTAGCTTTTCATTAACCAACTAGTTAAAATTTAAATATATATATCTAAAATTTTTCAGTGTTCTGTGTGTTTCTGTATGTATGTGATGTAACACCACTTAGAAAACAAAATGACCTCAAGAGAAGTTTTACGATTTCCTTAATGATTCATGTTGGGATTGCAGCAGGCTTACGTTGATCCATGACATCTCAGGAACTATCCTTACACTTAGTAGTGGACTCCTTTTGGACCCTTATATGGGAGATTTATTTTGGAGCCCCTGTCACCCTCAAGATAGCTTAGAAATAAGTTGAGCCTTGAAGTGTGTTATGATAACTCTTGTGAAAGATATAGGCTTTAGGCTTAGTCTGATTTCTACTCTTGCCTTCAAAGTATCTGATCAAATTGAGAGCTGGAGAGTATTGCTGTGAAGTACTACCAAAAATAAGGACATAAAATGTAGTAAATGTTTGATGTACATTACTTTTTATCAGTAGTGTAATTTTTTCACTTCCGAACAAATGTTTGTCAAATCTTTTTGTGATAGTGACCACATAGACTACTTTTACATTTACTTCTTATATTCCTTCAGCTATTCAGTGGGGCATACAGTCAATGAAAAGGTCATGTGGAATTAAAGAAGGGCCATGAAGAGAAGCATGAAATTTGGATCATTATGGATGTGATAAATGCCCTTAAATAAAAAACATTGGCTATAACTTTTAATATATATAAAATATATTTTGATATATTTGGGTGACTTCTGTAGTTTTTTTTTCCTTTTGCAAGTTGATAGGGTAACTCCTATCCTATCCTGTCCTACTTTATAGGGTAATTCTTATCTTACTTCATAAAAGCAGGAGAAAACTTGAATTTCTCAGTATCTAGTGTCCTGAGTGCCAGATTAAAGAAAATGGAGAGGCTCTGAAACCTCCTCAAGACTGGATCCTGTTCTAAGATTCAAATTTTAGATGTTCTTTCTGCTGGTTAATATTTCCTAAAATATCTTACCAACTGCACCATTAGGTACTTCAGTTTGCCTAAATTACTAGCTACGTAATGACTTAAAGATGGATAACCAACTATAAATAAAAGTTTAATCTAAAAAAGGTGGGGGCAATCTGTTGTAAAGGAAAGTATAAATTAAAAATTATGCTTACAGTAGGTAGTAAAATTCAAATTACATATATATTATTTATATTTATATATTGTTACGTCATCATAGTTTAGTTTAAAAATTACTTTTTCAATACTTACGGGAACTGCGATTTGTAATTCTGACATTCTTGACCTGTTTTTTCCACCTGGCTTGGGTAGTTTGGGAAATGTCAAAGTGAAGTATACTTGACTCCATAATTTTCTGCTTGATTCACTTACTAAAATGGGAAAGGATAATAAAAAATTTGCAGTTAATAGCCAGACTTTCATCAGCACTAAAATATTCTTGAGTAAGAAATATATTGCTTAAATTAAACTAAGTTGTAACATGAATTATAGATTTTCCCCCTAGAGTTTATACTTTACTTGCATATCAGTTAAGGAAAATAAAATTTGGTTTCCTCATTTCATACTGAGCTATGTTTAAAATGACACTTGCAATTTTATTTTCTAGATTAAACCAATTTTCACAGATAGTTACTTAAATCATAATAGTTACAATCAAATAGTAGGAATGGAAAATAGGGAAAGACTCACTGCTTCCTTTGAAACATCTCCACCTTCTCCTCTATTTGGATTATTTTTCTTTACATTTTTTTGGTGAGATTGCAGACAATATGACTTCTTCTGTATACTCCCAATAATAGCTAGCACAATGCTAAGCATAAAGTAGTGAATAAAAGATTCTATTGATTGAATGTAGGTGTTCATTTTAGCCTTCTCTTCACTTCAATGATATCTCAAGGAATAGAAATTAGAGCTACAGACCCAAATATTGCATTCAATTCTTGGAACCTTGTTTAACGAAGAGCATATACACAGGCATATATATACACTTGAGTAGATCCAGAATAAAGTATTCAGGAGAATCAAACTATCTAGAAGCTACATCAAAGGAGGAACTGGTGAGGTAGCTCAGGCTAGTTTTCCTGGAGATGAGGAGACCACGAGAGAAGTGATCACCATATTCAAATATTTAAATAACTGTTATACAGAAGAGTTGTAGTAATAGTAATAGTAGAATGGCAGAAACTGCTAATACTTACATAGTACTTCCTATGTGCCAGACTGTGTTTAAGCACTTTATACATATCAACACATTTAATCCTCACAGCAACTCTTTGAATTAGATAATTGATAATCACTTCTACTTTATAGATGGAGAAAAATAAAGTACTGAGAGGTCAAATTACATGCCCCAAATCATAAAGTGGAACCGGTAAGATTCAAATATAGTTTGGTTCCACAGTCTGTGCTCCTAATAACAATGTTAAAGACTTATTTTACATGTTTCCTGAGGAAGAACTAGATCCAGTGGGTAAAAGTTGTACCAGTTCAGGCATATTTCAGCTCAGTATATTAAGGAGAATTTTCCTAAAGTTGTAGATGTTCAATAAATGGATTGTCCACTTTCATCTTTATGACTACATTTTCCTTCTCTACTTTGTGTTTTGTGGTTGTGGATTTTAAACATGAAACGCTTATGCAGTTAAGGTTATTTTTTTATAATAAGGAAGAACAAACTAAATATGGCCTTTTAAAATAACTAATACAAATCCATATCAATAACAGAAATATTTTAAATAATCATGCACATGAATATACACATATACTCATAAACAGGATTCCCTTAAATTATGACAAAAATTCAGGGCATTTTATGCTTTATCACATCGAATGGAAGGTGTTAGTTGTCCCTAAAACTATTCTCAAATATAATCTGAATATTATTGAACTCCAAAGAGTAAATTCTTACTTGGTATGGAATTATTATATGGTCCAATGTTTACTTCGTGTCTGCTTAAAAAAAGGAAAACATTTTAATTGAATTTGTACTATGGCTAATAATAATAATGATGATGTTAATAAGGCTTCAACAGTAGCACTTTAAGAAATCATATGCATTATATGAACTCCATTATCTAAGAATGTCTGCCTATATTTCACATCACAGTTCTCTACCCATAATTCAAGTTATAGATGAACAAAAGCGTATTTTCACCAGACACTTGTATAAGAATAAATTCAAGGAAACCATGAATCTAAAGCCTGCAATGGCAATAAGTACATACTTATTTATAATCACCCTAAATGTAAATGGTCTGTATGTACCAATCAAAAGACAAAGAGTTAAAGAATGGATAAAAGAGTAAGAACCATCTATATGCTGCCTACAAGAAACTCACTTCAAACTGAAAAACATACACAGACTAAAAGTGAAGGTATGGAAAAGATATTCCATGCAAACAATAGGGAGAAAAGAGAAGGAGTTGTAATACTTGTATCAGATAAAATAGACTTCAAAACAAGGTAACAGGAGACAAAGACGGTCATTATATAATGATAAATGGGTCAGTCCAACAAGAGGATATAACCATTATAAATGTGCACCCAACATAGGAGCATCCAAATATGCACAGCAAATACTAACAGAATTAAAGGAAGAAACAGAATGCAATGCATTCATTTTAGGAGACTTAAATACACCCTCATTTCAAAGGACAGATCAAACAGACAGAAAATAAGTAAGGAGACAGCAGCACTGAACAACACATTAGGCAGATGGACCTAAAAGACATCTACAGAACACTCCATACAAAAGATACAGGATACACATTCTTCTCAAGTGCACACAGAACATTTTCCAGAGTAGATCACATACTGGCTACAAAAAGAGCCTCAGTAAATTCAAAAACATTGAAATTGTACCTACCAACGTCTCAGATCATGAAGGTATGAAACTGGAAATAAATTCTACAAAGAAAATAAAAAGGCTCACAAACACATGGAGGCATAACACCATGCTCCTAAATAATCAATGAATCAATGACCAAATTAAAACAGATCAAGCAATACATGGAAACAAATGAAAACAACAGCTCAACATCCCAACATCTGTGGGACGCAGTGAAGGCATTTCTAAGAGGAAAGTATATGGCAATTCAGGACTATTTAAAGAAGGAAGAAAAATCCCAAATGAAGTCTAAATTCACAATTAATAAAACTTTAAAAAGAACAAATGAGGCCCAAAGTCAGTAGAAGGGGGGACATAATAAACATCAGAGAAGAAATGAATAAAATTGTGAAGAATAAAAAAAAATAGAAAGACTTAATGAAACTAAGAGCTGGTTCTTGGAAAAAATAAACAAAATAGATAAACCCCTAGTCAGACTTATCAAGAAAAAAGAGAGTCTACACACAGAAACAGAATCAGAAATGAGAAAGGAAAAATCACTACAGACACCAACAAAATACAAAGAATTATTAGAGAATACTATGAAAAATTATGTGCTGACAGACTGAATAACCTAGAAGAAATGGACAAATTTCTAGAAAAATAAAACCTTCTAAGACTGACCCAGAATTAAACAATATCATAACATACCAATTACCAATAATGAAATTGAATCAGTAATCAAAAAAACTACCCAAGAACAAAACCTCCAGACCAGATGGCTTCACCACTGAATTTTATCAGACATTTAGAGAATCCCTAATACCCATCTTCCTTAAATTTTCCAAAATGTAGAAGAGGAGAGTATATTTCCAAACACACTCTATGAATCCAGCATCACTCTAATACCAAACCAGACAAAGACACCACAAAAAAAGAAAATTACAGACCAATATCACTGATGAACATAGATGCAAAAATACTGAACAAAATATTATCAAACTGAATTCAAAAATATATCAAAAAGATTATACATCATGATCAAGTGGGATTCATTCCCTGGATGCAAGCATGGTACAATATTTGAAAATCATCAACATCATCCACAACATCAACAAAAAAAGGACATAAACCACATGAACATCGCCATAGATACTGAAAAAGCATTTGACAAAGTTCAACACCTATTCATGATAAAAACTCTCAACAAAATGGGTATAGAGGGCAAGTACCTCAAGATAATTAAGGCCATATATGACAAAGCCACAGCCAACATGACACTTAACAGTGAAAAGCTGAAAGCTTTTCCTCTAAGATCAGGAACAAGACAAGGATGACCAATCTCCCCACTTTTATTCAACATAGTGCCGGAGGTCATAGACACAGCAATCAGCCAACACAAAGAAATAAAAGGCATCCAGACTGGTAAGGAGGAATTTAAACTGTCACTGTTTGCAGATGACATGATATTTTACATAAAAAACCCTAAATAATCCACTCTGTAAATACTAGAACTAATGTCTGAATTCTGCAAAGCTGCAGGATACAAAATTAATACACAGAAATCTGTTACTTTTCTATACACTAATGATGAACTAGCAGAAAGACAAATAAGGAAAACAATCCCATTCACAATTGCATAAAAAGAATAAAATACCTAGGAATAAACCTAACCAAGGAAGTGAAAGAGCTAAACTTTGAATACTACAAGACACTCTTGAGAGATATTAAAGAGGACACTAAAAAATGGAAATTCATCCCATGCACTTGGGTAGGAAGAATTAATATTGTCAAAATAGCCATCCTGCCTAAAGCAATCCACATATTCAATGCAATCCCTATCAAAATACCAACAGTATTCTTCAATGAACCGGAACAAATTGTTCTAAAATTCATATGGAACCAAAAAAGACAGTGAACAGACAAAGAAATTCTGAGAAGGAAGAATATAGCAGGAGGGATTACGCTCCCCAACTTCAAGCTCTACTACAAAGCCACAGTAATCAAGACAATATAGTACTGGCACAAGAACAATCCCATAAATCAATGGAACAGAATAGAGAGCCCAAATATAAACCCATACATATATGGCCAATTAATATATGGTAAAGGAGCTATGGAAATACAATGGGGACATGACAGCCTCTTCAACAGCTGGTGTTGGCAAAACTGGACAGCTACGTGTAAGATGAAACTGGATTACTGTCTAACTTCATACACCAAAGTAAACTGGAAATGAATCCAAGACCTGAATGTAAGTCATGAAACCATAAAACTCTTAGAAAAAAACCTAGGCAAACGTCTCTTGAAAATAAACATGAGCAACTTTTCCATAAACAGATCTCCTTGGGCAAGGGAAACAAAAGCAAAAATGAACAAGTGGGACTATATCAAATTAAAAAATTCTGTATAGAAAAGGACACCATCAGTAGAACAAAAAGGCATCCTTCAGTATAGGGGAGCATATTCATAAATGAAATACCCGATAAGGAGTTGACTTTCAAAATTTATAAAGAGCTCACATGCCTCAACACCCAAAACCAAATAACCCAATTAAAAACTGGGCAGAGGATCTGAACAGAGACTTCTCCAAAGAAGAAACTCAAATGTCCAATAGGCACATGAAAAGATGCACCTCATTTCTAATTGTCAGGGAAATGCAAATTAAAACCATAATGAGATATCACCTCACACCAGTTAGGATGGCCAACACTGAAAAGACAAAGAACAGCAAATGCTGGTGAGGATGCAGAAAAAGGGGAATCCTCCTACATTGCTGGTGGGAATGTATATTAGTTCAACCATTGTGGAAAGCAATATGGAGGTTCCTCAAAAACAAAGTAGAAATACCATTTGAATCAGCAATTCCACTCCTAGGAATTTAC
Organism: Smutsia gigantea; assembly: GCA_032199065.1. Classification (NCBI taxonomy): domain Eukaryota; kingdom Metazoa; phylum Chordata; class Mammalia; order Pholidota; family Manidae; genus Smutsia; species Smutsia gigantea. The sequence continues at coordinate 10,752 of JAVSCE010001165.1, forward strand.
CCTAAGAAAACAGGATCTCAGCTTCAAAAAGACATGTGCACCTCTATGTTTATCGCAGCACTATTTACAATAGCCAAGAAATGGAAGCTACCTAAGTGTCCATCAGTAAATGAATGGATAAAGAAGAGGTGGTATATATACACAATTGAATACTATTCAGCCATTAGAAGAAAACAAATCCTACCACTTTCAACAACATGTTTGGAGCTAGAGGGTATTATCCTCAGTGAAATAAGCCAGGAAGGGAAAGACAAGTACCAAATGATTTCACTCGTTTTTGGAGTATAAGAACAAAGCAAATATGAGGAACAAAACAGCAGCAGATTCACAGCACCCAGAATGGACTAATGGTTACCAAAGGGAAAGGGGTTGGAGAGGGTGTTTGGAAAGGGAGGGATAAGAGGATTAAGGGATATTATGATTAGCGCACATAATATAGGGGGGCACAGGGAAGACTGTATAGCACAGAGAAGAAGAATAGTGACTCTATAGCATCTTACTATGCTAATGAACAAGTGACTATAAGGGTATGTGGTGGGGACTTGATAATAGGGGGGAGTGCAGTAACCACATGTTGTTCATATGAAACCTGAGTATAAGATTGTATATCAATGATACCTTAATAAAATAAAAAGATGAATAGGTCTCAGAATCTAACATAAAGCATGGGCACTGTTGTTGACAACACGTATTGTATAACTGGATTTTGCTCAGAGAATAGACCTGAAATATTCTCACACACACACACAAAGATAACTATGTGGGGTTATGGATGTGTGGTTGTATTAATTACTTAAATGGAGAGAATCCTTTCACAATGTAGACATTTATCAGTGCTATGATGTATACCTTAAATATTTACAATTGTATGTGTCAATTATATATACCTCAATAGAGCTGAAATTTAAAAAACGAATGATCCAAGGACCAATATCTGTAAAAACACTAATCTGACAAATTCTAAAAAACACAAAATCTCATTTAATTATACAGGGTAGTAAATCAATCTAGTCCCCATTCAGTCTTCTAGTGAAAAATTCTAAACCAGTAGTGAACCTATATTTCTAAATCCACTAAATAATTTCTGAAAAAAACCCACAACTATTGAATGTTTTCAGAACTTATATGAAGCCACTAATAGTGTGTGGAAAGGGCACATACAAGTGTTGATGTAGATTTTAAATTGTTCCTACACTCACTGAAAACTGTTTCATAATATTTTCCATTTGGGTAATATTACATTTGATTTGGTAATAATTATATTGCCTGTTGAGGATACACATCATGTAATTTGTTTTAAAAATACTACTTCTTCATTAGCAGGAACAGTGAGTTGCCACCATTGCTAATTCTGGGATTGTACTTATATACACATATACCCTAGATCTTTATTTTCTGACTGACCTAACCCACCAGATTAGTAAATGAAAACAAAAATGTCAGAATGTCCAATGTATATGTATATATACATATATGTATATATGTGAATATGTGTATACATATATATAAATGTATCTGAGTCAAATCTATTTTCATTTACTAAGTGAAGCTCTAATACTCAACAAAAAGCTTAGACCATACTCATCATTAAAAAAACTATTGACATACTTAGGATTTTGGAGAAACTGAGTAATAAAAAATATATGGTCTGCTGGTTCTCAACTGGTGGTAAACATCAGAATTAACTTGGAAACTTAAAAAAATGTAAACATGCCAGGGAAGGGCTCCGAAACTTATGAAGCAGAATCTCTGGCTGTGGCTTAAAGAAATCTGGACTTAAAAACCCTGCCAGGTGATTTGGATACTCAGCTCTGGTTAAGAACAACTGCTCTGAATGGTCTTGAAAAAGAAAACGTCATAGATTTATAAAATTGTTCAAGCTTTTGTTTTTTGCTTTTCCATAAAGCAACTGATCAATGATCTATTACTCTGTTAAAACCAAATTCATTCAAAAGAGTATCTATAAGATCTTATAGCCTGGGCTGTTGGGGATTTAGCAGTTAAGAAGTCTGACATACTGGCTGGATTGATCGTTTCATATTCTGGGTAAAAGATTTTCCACCTGCATTGATTTCTACTTCTTTCCTACTGTCAAAAGTAGTGTTTTTCAAATTTTCTTTAAGCACAGCTCAGTATGTGTGTGTAGAAATCATATTCTATTGTAATAATATACCTTCTAAATCATACATTAAGAGAAAATTTTGAAAGGTGAAATAAAACAAAATATATAAATTGAAGTTTTATCTTATTTTCACATTCCAATGCATTGTTTGCATAAGTATATCATTTGCAAGACACTAGAAAAGGCAATCAAGGAACAGTTGGGTGAGAAAGAGAAAATTTAGCCAAATATCGTAACATTCCAGCTTTATATATATATGTGTGTGTTCTGTCTCAAATTATTGGAAATTCAGTATAGTTAAGTCTCTGTGCAGTTTTCTTTATTTCAGAGTTTATTAGATTTTTTATGTTATAAATGATAATGTATATATTCCTTTGGTACATAGGTAATCTTAACATATCTTGATATATTGGGAAAAATGAATGATAGAAGACAAATGGAATGATATTTTTTAAAGTTCTGAAGGAAAATAAATCTAGCAATTTAAGATTTTTAATACAGCAAAAATATTCTTAAAAAATGAAAATACAATAAAAGCATTTTTACACAAATTAAAACTGTGAGAATTTCATTACCAGCAGAGAAAAGCACTAAAATCAATACAAATGATAATTTTTCAGGCAGGAGGAAATGACCCAAGATGATGCAGTTAATACAAAATGAAATGAAGAGCATCAGAAAGAACAAATATGTGGGTACAGAAAATGGAGTGAATATTAAGTATTTACAAATAATAATGATAATATGTTGAGTTTAGAATACAATACAAATTTTATGAAAGTAAAATTTATAGTAGAAATAGTGCATACAGATGGGTGGAATATATGGAGTTAAAATGTCATAATGTGCTTACATTGTCTGAGTAGTAAAAATACTAATATATAGTAAGTGCTAATAAATCAAAGAAATATGTGGTAATTTCTAAGATAACCATAAAAGAATAATGAAAAGCTGTTATAACAAGATTATACAGGGGGAAATGGAGGAAAAATGCTTGATTAATTAAAAAGATAGCAAGAAAGAAAAGATGAAGAATAAAACCATGGGAAAAATACTAAATAAACTGAAATATTAGATTTCAATCCAAATATAGTTATTACATTAAAAGTAAGTAGACTAAGATGAATAAATTTCAGAGACCTGCTGTATAACATAGTGCCTATAGTTAACAATACTATGTTGTACACTTAAAAATTTGTTAAGAGTGTAGACCTCATGTTAAATGTTCTTACCATAAGAAAACATATGGACTAAATACACAGTTTAAGAGACAAAAAGGTCACAGTCAATTACAAGGATACACCTAAAATATAATTACACATAAAGTTTAAATATTTTTTGAAGTGGAGAAGAGATACTGTGCACACACTAATACGTAGCAAGTTCGTGGAGCTATACTAATGTCAAACAAAGTTAACTTTAAGATAGATAAAGATAAGTAGGGACATTTTATAATGGTAAAAGTGTTAATCCAATAGGAAGATGTAACAATTTAAAATTTGTATGTACCCACTGACATAGATCTGAAATACATAAAGAAAAAAATTAGAAAAGCAAAGTAATAATATGCACAATCACAGTAATAGCTGGAGCCTTTAACATACTTATTTTAGTAACTAATAGACCAAGAAGGCAACATATATCAGTAGAGATAAGGAATTTTGAATAACATGATTAACAAACTTGACATAATATAGAGGCACTATACCAAATAACTGTACACTACACATTCTTTTCAAGTTCACATGGAACATTTAACAAAAGTGCTCAGAGACAGGAACATAAAGCAAGTCTCAATAAGCGTCAAAATACTGAAATCTTATAGCATGTGTTTACTGACCAGTTGAATAAATCTAGAAATGAATGATAAAAAGAAAACTAAAAAAAATGCCTAAACATTTGGAAATAAATAACAATGGAAATTAGAAACAATTTTAAACAATATTTTGAATATCAAAAAGAATAATATATTTGCATACTTAATGGTTCACAAAGTCTTATTTAGAATTTAATGGCTTTAAATTCATATTTAGAAAGGAAGAAAGGCTAAAAACCAATAATTTAAGTACCCATCTCAAGAAACTAGAAGTAGAACAGTAAATTAAAGCCATTGTAAGTAGGAGGAAAAAAATAATAAATATAACAAAAGAAAGCAGTGAAAGAGAAAACAAAAGGTTTATGCCTATAAATTTTAAAATTTAGATGAAATAGGTAAATTCCTTAAAAAAACACATATGAAAGCTAGAGTAAGGGCAAGTAGAAAATCTGAATTATTGTATATATATATATATATATATATTAGAGCTCTTGACTTCATAATTAAAAACCAACCGACAGGGAAAGTTCCAGGTCTGCATATCTTCATTGATCAATTTTCCCAAACACCTAAGGAAAAAATAATTATTATTCACAAATTCTTCCAAAGAATAGAAAAAGAAGCACTTCTTTCATCTATAAGAGTGTAGCCTTGATACCCCTACTTCAAATCTACTTTTTATAAACATGACTTCCTTCTTGTAATTGCACAGAGGCAATTGGAAACTAATACACAAGGCAACAAGTTAAGAGGATTCCACAATCCTCTACATAACAAACAAGATGATTTAGGATTAGTGACAGAATTGGTGATGAGAAGTAACTCAATTCCAGATGTTTTGAAGGTAGTCACAACAGGATTTAATGATGTACTGAATATTAGCTTCTAGTGAAAGAGAGAATTCAAGGATGACACCAAAGACATGTTGGTATGTGTGTGTATATCTGTGTGTGTGCGTTTGCTTTGGAAACTAAGTGAATAGTGGAACCAGTTTCTGAGAAGGGGAATATTTATGGATAAACAGGTTTATAATGAAGCAAAATTTTGTTTTCATATTGAGTTTGAGATATCTACTAGACATCCAAGTGGAGATGTTAATAAGGCAGTTTCATATATGAGTAAGGAAATTAGAGGAGAGATCTGGGTGGGATAGAAATACAAATTTGGAATCATTAGCATACACATGACAAATAAAGCCATAGGACTGGATTTTATAATATGTTGGATGGTTATAGATAGGTAAGAGAAGAGGTCTGAGGACTGAGATTTGGAGCTTTCCAATATGTAAAGCTTGAAGCAAGGAAAAAAATCAGTAACAGAGGTTGAAAACGAATAACTGTATGGTAGATGAGGAAACAATAAAACATAGTGACACAGTAACCAAGGGAAAATAATTTACAGGGGAGAATCAACTGTATAAAATGCTGCTAGTGGATCTGAAAATGTGAAGGTTCCTGGAGAATTTTATTTCCATGGAGTGGTAAGGACAAAAGTCTAGGATAAGTTCAAGACAGAAGGGAAACTAGTAATAGTGAGTGCACTGGAAATCTAAGGAAGAGGTTTGGGGGTCTAGTATGGGAAAGTAACTTTTAACCACTTGTCCTTTTATTCTTCTTAATTTTTCTACTATATGTATGTATTAAAATTTTCAATTAAAATCCAGTTAAAATTGACATTGTTAATGGGGGAAAAGTAATGATAACTAATACAGATAATTTTTTCAAAGAGTTCTGCTATATAAATATGAAAAAAAAATGGGATGGTAGATAGAAGAGCCTGTAAGTTCAACCTTGGATAAAGGGATTAATTCCAAGAAACATGCAACCTACCAAGACTGGATCAAGAAGAAATAGAATATCTGAACTAATAATGAGTAAAGAAATTGCTACAGTGGTTAAAGACCTACCAACAAAGAAATAACCAATACCAAATTGTTTCTCTGATTAATTCTACCAAACATTTAAAGAAGAATGAATCAAATCCTTCTCAAACACTTCCAAAAATTGAAAAAAAAAGTAATACTGCCAAACATATTTTAAAATGCAAGGAAGGATTACTGTGATATCAAAGCCATATAAGGATACTAAAAAAAAGAAACTATAGGCCAATATCCCGGCTGAATATAATTGTAAAATCCTCAACAAAATATTAGCAAAACAAATTCAACAATGCATTAAAATGATTATACACCATGAAGAAGTGGAATTCATCTCTGGGGTACAAGGATTCAAATCAATATATGAAAATCGGTAAGTGTGATATCCCAAAATAATAGAATGAAAGACAAAAATCTCAATAGATGCAGAAGAAACATTTGACAAAATACATCCTTCCATATCAAAACTCTCAACAAATTGGCTGTAGAAGAAATGTACCTCAATACAATAAAGGCTATATACAACAAACCCACATTTCCATTAGAACTCAATAGTGAAATAGTGAAAGCTCTTCCTCTGTGATCAGGAACAAGACATGTGTGCCCACTCTTAGCACTCCGGCTCAACATAGTACTGGAAGTACTAGCCAGAGCAACTGGGCAAAAAAATAAATAAAAGGCAACCAAATCAGGAAGTAAAATTGTTTCTTAGCAGATATGTGATCTTATATATATATAATCCTGAAGACTCCACAAGAAGTGTTAGAAATAACCACCTAATTCAGCAAAGTTGCAGTATACAAAATCAACATACAGAAATCTGGTGCATTTCTGCAGACCACAAAAAGTCTGAAAAATAAAGGTGAAAAATAATCTAATTTATGGTAGTTAAAAACAATGGAAATGCTTTCAAAAATGATTAACCAAGAAAATTAAAGATTTGTACACTGAATATTATAATATTTTGATTAAAATGAAGAAAACACAAATAAATGGAAAAATATCTCAAGCTCATGGATCAGCAGAATAATGTTAAAATATCCATACTCCCAAAAGCCATCTGTGGACTAAGTGAAATCCTGATCAAAATTTCAATGGAATTTTTCACAGAAATAGAAAACATAATTTTAAATTTTATGGAATCGACAGAAGACTCTAAATTCCCAAAGCATTCCTGAGAAAGAAAAATAATACTGGACATGTCACACTTCCTGATTAGAAACTATACTACAAAGCTAGAGTAATAAAA
>JAVSCE010001166.1:0-75676 GCA_032199065.1 Smutsia gigantea
CCATGTCCAGGGAACATGTTTTGAGAACCACTGCTCCCCAGCAGGGGTGTTCACACTGTGCTCTCTTGCACCCCCTTGTGGGGTGTGAAGGGATGAGAGAAGTAAATGAATGGGACTCAGAGCCCCGCCTCCCACCTACATCCTGGGCACCTCCTAGCCTGTTTTATAGATCTAGATTCTGTGATTAAATGAGGACTCCCTTGAAGAAAGGTAAAGAGACACCAGCTCAGAAGAGGTCGGTCCAGACCTGCATGCATACCCTCAAGAACCAAACTCCGCCACTCCTCATTCAGGATGCCTCTGCTGATAACCTGAGAACATTTGAGGCACAGAACCCCAAAGAACCAGCTAAGTGAGCAGAGGCCAGGGCAGGCACCACCTCGTGTGTGTCCCGTCTCAGGCCAGCAGAGCCCATTTCCTTGGGGACCTGAGGTCACAGTTGTGCCCCCGCAGCCTGCAGCTGAAGGGGTTTCCTTGCCACCTGCAGGCTCACTACTCACTTCTGCAGGCGCAGGGCAGTGGCCTAGTCCGGAGGGACTTACCCAGCTCTGTCTGGGCACACCCTGCATCTGGCCTGACCCTGGGCCCTGCAGGAGCCTCAGCACAGCCACCAAAAACTAAACCCAGGATGACCTTATGCTGTCCTGTAGCTTGGACCTTACAGTGGCAGCCCGGGCTAGAGCCCAGTCTCTGAAGTCAGAGTGTCAGGGTTTGACTGCTTTGCTTCCCTACCACCCAAGCTACGAGATCTTACGTGAATCAACTGTCTAAGCCTCAGTTGCCTTATCTGTGAAGTGGAGACAATTGTAGGATCTATGTGAGCATTGAACGCAGCTGTCAATGTAAAGCTCCTTGTGCAGCGCCTGGCAGGATGTGGATCCTCAGAAAATGCTGGCCAACTGTTATTAAATCTTCTCTCTAACATTATATTTCAGAGGGTTCTATGGAGCAGGAATGTGCCACCTGTACCAGTTGCTGGGACTGTAACAAATGGCCACAAACCGGGTGGCTTAAAACAACACAAATTTCCTTTCTTCCAGTTCTGGAGATGGCAAGTCAAAATCAGGGTGTCGGCAGTGCCATCTCCCCTGGAGACTCTAGGGGAGAATTTGCTCCAAGCCTTTGGCTTAGCTTTTGCTGGTTTGCCTGCAGTCCTTGGTGTTCAGCATCGGCGAGTCACTCAGTCTCTGTGTCTGTGGTCACACGACATTCTTTCTGTCTCTGTGCCACCTACTTATAAGGACACCATTCATGTTGAATTAGGACCCATCCTAATTGAGTATGACTTCATCTTAACGATCACACCTGCAGAGATCCTATTTCCAAACAAGGTCACATTCACGGAGACCAGGGGTTAGGACTCAAGCCTATCTTTTAGGGGACATGATTCACCCCATAATCACTAGCAACTGGAGTGAGACCACAGGGCCTAGGAGTCATGAGGACCCTGGGGATCTTCACTGTGAAGGCTTCCCCAGACTTGGACTAAATTGCCCCAATGATTGTATTTTTCAGGGTGTTCAGACTTACATCTCTTGGATATGTTGACCCCAACTGAAAGGAAGCGACAAGGATACATCCACGAGCTCATTGTCACGGAGGAGAACTATGTGAACGACCTGCAGCTGGTCACAGAGGTAACTGTAGCCGTGGGAAGCTTTCTGCTCTGTGGGGAGCTTCTGACAGTAAATCACATGGGAGAGTCTTACCCACGAGAAGACAGTCAGGTTCCCATCCATGGACAACTTTGAGTCATACCACAGAAGGGCAGAGATCACTTCTGCCGAGGGACAAATGAGTCCATGAGGAGCCTCATGGGAGGGGCACGTGGACCGTGGATTGGGAATCTAGGCTCTGCTCAGAGACATGGCAGCTGACGCCATAGAGCATGTCACATCGTCTCCTGGCCCTCAGGGCTGGCATCTGAAAGTGGCAGCCGTCCAGCCAATATCTCGAGTTGCTCCTCCTGCTACATATTGCCCCTGAGAAAAATCTGCTGCTGAGAATGAAGATATTTCCTCCCAGGTCCCCATGTGCCCCCTGTCCCGGTGATGCCTCATTTCATCTCTCCTCCCTGGTAGCTGTTGAAGGGCCTTGGCCATCCTGTCCAGGAGAATGGGGAGATGCAGAGGTGGGGATCCCTGCTTTTCAAGGAGCCCTTTGTCCATACATATGGGAAGTTGCCAGGTTGGGGTCATAGCTTTGCAGAACTGGATGTCAGGGTCACCCTACAATTTGAAAAGTACTGTTAAGAACTCCTGCCCGCCCCCACGACCCCACTGAACAGTTGCAAGCCATCTCCTCTGACAGTCTCAACAGCCAGGCAAGGCACGACCCAGTGCTGGGCGAGTACAGGAGGCAGGATAGGCAGCTGGCCCACATGGTCACCGGTAGTGCATAGAAAGCATTGGTGCAAATTCAAGTAGTTTTTCAAGTATCTTTCCCAATATACTTGATTGTCACTAAATATACCTAGGGTGTGGGTGTCACCCCCTTAGATATGGCACTTTTGTACAGTGGTCTGATATATGCCACGTTCCACATCAGCTTAAGGATTCATGGTGAATAGGGCTCCCAGAGAACAGCCTCAGCCCAGCTAAGTTTATTTCAAGGATTGGCGAGCCCTGTTCCTAGAGGAGCTTTTTTTTTTTGGAGTCTCTATTATTTGTATAAAGAATAAACAAAGCGCATATAGAGTGGCCACAGGTTTGACACAGACAGACCCTGGTGATACAGGATTAGTGAACAAATTTAAATGGCAAGTTTTATTGTTGCCACTGAAGCAGTTTTCAGGCTCAAAAGATGAACAGCATATCACACAAATGCTAGACAGCATTAACAAAGTTTTTCAGACTCATGGTCATAAAGATCTTACAGTTCACACTGAATTAAAGATTAGATGTTGTTGATGACACAGCTACCTCCAGGCAAACTGAAAACTGTCCAGTGGATCTTGAACTCCGTGGTGCCTTTAAGCTAGGTCTTTTAAGTTTTGCACCACATAGTGACAGTCAAAATAGTGATTGACTCTTGCAGGTGAATGTATTGAAACACTCTGAACAGCACAGTGTGATATATACTCTGACTGGTTGCATAGAGCGCCTCCAATGTAGGTAGTGACCTCCCTGTAGGCGGGGCTCAGCAGGTGGGGCTGGGTAGAGATCTGCGCTTTACCGCAAATCACCGACCACAAGGAGCATGCGCAGGCTCATTTATCTCCTGGAGCCCAGGAGAGGGACCACACGCCCGCATACCAGGCCTGTGGGTGTCGCCTGTGTCACAGAGGCTGCCAGTTGGAGGCCCAGCTGCCGGGGGCTGTTCCCTTCAGAATGCCCAAGGCACATCTGCAGGGGAGAATGGAGGCGCCACTCGCGCCCACATGCATCTTTAAGCCCCCACTTTCCCACTGTGCCCATTTTCTCACTATGGACAGTAAGAGTGTGCATGACTTTGTGCAGGCCTCCGGGCTCTGTCCGGGTGGGCTTAAGGCCCATCCTCTAGGGTTCAGCTGGCTTCCCTTATAAAACAGGGCCGACCCCAGGCAGAGGAGGGGCCATCTCTCTGCGTCAGGTACTCTGCCGGGAGGGGGACGTGCAGCTTCCGGGCCCCCCAGCGAAGCTGCAGGCACCTGGTCCTTCCCTTTGCTCTGAGTAGACCCACGTGTGCGCACGCGTTTGAGATGTGAGCTAACTGCTTTCTGAACTGCTTCGTTTTCTGCATCTGTAGATCTTTCAGAAACCCCTGATGGAGTCTGAGCTGCTGACAGAAAAAGAGGGTGCTATGATTTTTGTTAACTGGAAGGAGCTGATTATGTGTAATATCAAACTGCTGAAGTAAGCCTCTCTCCTCTAACCCAGCCTCGCCTCCCCCCACTGTGCTCACGTGCTCGCGCTTCTCTGTGGCCTTGTCCCGTGTCCCCTCCGTGCATGCTTCCCTGGGTTCTTCCTGCCTCTTCTGCTCATTCCCACTCACAAGCACCAAGGCTCATGTTCGCCCCAATGTTTTCTGGAAACACCACCCCAATTTTTCACTGCGGAGAGCTAATTGCCAAGGCATCCCAGTTCTTGCTTTTCCTGTGGTTTCAGAATTTCCAGAATGTGGCCCATCTGGCTCCTGGTCGCTGACAGGCCCCGTCCTGGGGCTCCGGGCGGCCCCCCCACCCTTCCCCCAGATCTGTTCCCGTGGGGGAGTTTTGGTCTCTTGAGACATCCTCGGCTCCAGTACATGAAACACAGCAGAACTGTTCCCTGCCCACGGCCAATGGCATTTCCTCAGGGTAACTCTCCAAGAAGTAGCCTGGAGTGGTTTCTATTTCATTCCTGTTTTAGTTTGCAGAGGCAGCTGCAGGGCCAGGGAGAAAGCACTGGGCCAGGAGTCCAGAGACCCGGGTTTGGAGCCCAACTCACTGCCTTTCCTTTGTGAGCCTAAGTTTCCCTGTGTGCACAATGAGGGCATTAGATCACCTTATCATAAAGGTCCCCTCCTTTTAAAGAAACAACCACCTGAAATCTGTGCCTGCCAGGCCCTCATTATAACATCATTGCCAAGAACACAGATCAAGTTCATGGTGATATAGCCAGTTGGGAGGAAAGGCCACCCCCTCCTGGGCCTGGGGAACCTGTGTCCATTCCTAATCTCTACATTCATGTAATTGGGAGACAGCCAGTTCCTAAATGGGGTCCCTGTGTTGTTCTATAATTTCAGGTCCCCACCTTCTTAAGCGTGTGTTCAGAACTGGATGAGGGATGGAGAGAGAGGTGGAAGGTGGATGGGAAGAAAAAATGTAACATCTGCTCTCTCTATGCTCTGAAGACAGATCATCCACGATGACCCCAGGGGGTGTTTAGAGAAAGTATGCCCATTACCCTCCTGGAGGAGGACGCTGTAGAAGCTTCTGAGTGTAGGTCTGGGTCAGACTTGCTCTTGCACGCCGCAGTACACCTTCCAGCGGGTCGCTTGTGTTCTCTGGGCCTCTGTGCCCTTGTCTGTAAGATGGGGATGGTAATAGTACCCTACCAGGGAGGCTTGTTACTACAGGGCCTTTAGATGGTGCCCAGGGCCCCCGGTGGGAGCAGCTGAGCACCCGCTCTGGCCTTGGAGAGAGGCTGCCTTGTCACCTGGGGGCCCGGGGGTTAGTTAACCCCTGAGCCTGCAAGTACGAACCCTAAAATGTTGGAGGTGAGTGCTTCAAAATAGACACGAAAGCTTTCTGTTGAAAATATACCCACAAGACTTCCGGGAAGATGGCTGTGTAAGCAGGGTGGCAGAAATCTCCTCCCAACGCTATATTTATCTACGAAAACACAGCAAATACATCTATTCCTAAAAGAGAGACGAGAATACACAGGAAAGCGCACAGCGTGCAGCTACACCCGAGAGGACTCGGCACCCCAGGTGGCGGGTAAGATACGGGGCCGCAACCCGGCGGGACCCGAGCCCTCCCCCACCCCAGCGCACCGGCGGGAGGAGAGGATTCAGAGCCGGGAGGGAGTGGAAGTGCACCCCGCGAAGTAGCCAGCCCCGGGGATCTGCGCGGGGAGCGCTGACCCACATTGCGCAGTGCAGCGGAGACTGGAGAGACAGAGGGGCAGGATCTGAGCGGGGAACGCGCCAGGGGGCTTGCAGCCGGCTCCGGGAAGGAAAAAAAAAGTGCGCGCTTTCCTCAGCGGTCTTAAAGAGACAGGAGCCCAGCGGAGGAGCCGGATCGCCCCAGCACACTCAGCCCAGCAGGCTGGGAGTCCTAGGGAGTTTCAGACGCCTTAGCTGGCGACTGAGGAAGCGTAGCCATACTTACACTTCTCACTGAGATCAACAGCCTCTTATTCGTTCCCACCCCTGCCAGAGCGATAAAGGGCCCTGCGGAGCGGCACAGTCACAGCTGTGTAATAGTGGGGCAATAGCACGACCTACAGCATTCCCACAGAATCTACGTCCGGTGGGCATTTTTTTTGTTTTTTTTGTTTTGTTTTGTTTTTTGTTTTGTTTTTGTTTTTTCTTTTCTTTCTTTTTTCCTTTTTTTCTTTCTTTCTTTCTTTCTTTTTTTTCTTTTTTTTTCTTCTCTTTTTAAAGTCTTAAAGAGCCCAGCTGACATACATGGCAACTATCAGTGACCAATTATATAGCCATGAAAAGACAGAGGAATATGGTTCAGACAAAAATCAACCAAACAACCCCAGAGAGGGAGTCTGAAGGGATGGAAATGCACAGCCTCCCTGAAAAAGAATTCAGAATAAAAGTCATAACCATGCTGATGGACCTACAGAGACATGTGCAAGAGCTGAGGGAGGAAGTGAGGGAACTGAGGAAAGACAATACAGAAATCAGACAAGCGATCGACGGGCTTAACAGCAGAATGGATGAGATGCGAGAGACTCTTAATGGAATAGAAAACAGAGAACAGGAGTACAGAGCAGCTGAGGCAGAGAGAGATAAAGGATTTCTAGGAATGAAAGAATATTAAGAGAACTGTGTGACCAATCCAAACGGAACAATATTCGCATTACAGGAGTACCAGAGGAAGAAGAGAGAGAAAAAGGGATAGAAAGTGTCTTTGAAGAAATAATTGCTGAAAACTTTCCCTCGCTGGGGAAGGAAGTAGTCTCGCAGTCCACCGAAGCTCATAGATCTCCCAACACAAGGGACCCAAGGAAGACAACACCAAGACACATAATAATTAAGATGGCAAAGATCAAAGATAAAGACAGGGTATTAAAGGCAGCTAGAGAGAGAAAAAAGATCACCTACAAGGAAAACCCATCAGACTATCATCAGACTTCTCAACAGAAACCTTACAGGCCAGAAGAGAATGGCATGATATATTTAACGTTATGAAACAGAAGGGCCTCGAACCAAGAATATTGTATCCAGCACGATTATCATTTAAATATGATGGAGGGATTAAACAATTTCCAGACAAACGAAAGTTGAGAGAGTTTGCCTCTCATAAACCACCACTACAGGATATCTTAAATGGACTGCTCTAGATGGAAGCACACCTAAGGCTAAAAAGATGTCACCAGAGAAAATAAAAATCATAGCAAAGAAAGCAGACCATCCAAATACTAACTAAAGGCAAAGAATAAAACACCTATTATAGAAAGAATGGAGGAGGAGGAATAAGAAGGGAGAGAAAGAAAGAAACATCAGACTGTGTTTACAATAACTTAACAAGAAAGTTAAGTTAGATTGTTAGATAGTAAAGAAGCAACCCTTGAACCCTTGGTAACCACAAATCTAAAGCCAGCAATGGCAATAAGTACATATCTATCAATAATCACCCTAAATGTAAATGGACTGAATGCACCAATCAAAAGACACAGAGTAACAGAATGGATAAAAAAGCAAGACCCATCTATATGCTGCCTACAAGAAACTCACCTCAAATCCAAAGATATACACAGACTAAAAGTGAAGGGATGGAAAAAGATATTTCATGCAAACAACAAAGAGAAAAAAGCAGGTGTTGCAGTACTTGTATCAGACAAAATAGACTTCAAAACGAAGAAAGTAGCAAAAGATAAAGAAGGACATTACATAATGATAAAGGGGTCAGTCCAACAAGAAGATATAACCATTATAAATATATATGCACCCAACACAGGAGCGCCAGCATATGTGAGACAAATACTAACAGAATTAAAGGAGGAAATAGACAGCAATGCATTCATCTTAGAGACTTCAACACACCACTCACTCCAGAGGACAGATCAACCAGACAGAAAATAAGTAAAGACACAGAGGCACTGAACAACACACTAGAACAGATGGACCTAACAGACATCTACAGAACTCTACACCCAAAAGCAACAGGATACACATTCTTCTCAAGTGCACATGGAACATTTTCCAGAATAGACCACATACTAGGCCACAAAAAGAACCTCAGTAATTTCAAAAATATTGAAATCCTACCAACCAACTTCTCAGATCACCAAGGTATAAAACTAGAAATAAATTTTAGAAAGAAATCAAAAAGGCTCACAAATACATGGAGACTTAACAACACTCTCCTAATTAATCAATGGGTTAACGACCAAATCAAAACAGAAATCAAAGAATATATGGAGACTAATGACAACAACAACACAAAGCCACAACTTCTGTGGGACGCAGCAAAGGCAGTTCTAAGAGGAAAGTATATTGCAATCCAGGCCTATTTAAAGAAGGAAGAACATTCCCAAATGAATAGTCTAAAGACACAATTACTGAAATTGGAAAAAGAAGAACAAATGAGGCCCAAAGTCACCAGAAGGAGGGACATAATAAAGATCAGAGAAGAAATAAATAAAATTGAGAAGAATAAAACAATAGAAAAAAAATCAATGAAACCAAGAGCTGGTTCTTTGAAAAAATAAACAAAATAGATAAACCCCTAGCCAGACTCATTAAGAGAAAAAGAGAATCTACACACATAAACACAATCAGAAATGAGAAAGGAAAAATCACGACGGACCCCACAGAAATACAAAGAATCATAAGAGAATATTATGAGAATCTATATGCTAACAAGCTGGAAAACATAGAAGAAATGGACAACTTCTTAGAAAAATACAACCTTCCAAGACTGACCAAGCAAGAAACAGAAAAACTAAACAGACCAATCACCAGTGACGAAATCGAATTGGTAATCAAAAAACTACCCAAGAACAAAACCCCTGGGCCTGATGGATTCACCTCTGAATTCTACCAGACATATAGAGAAGAAATAACACCGATTCTCCTTAAAGTTTTCCAAAAAATAGAAGAGGAGGGAATACTTCCAAACTCATTCTATGAAGCCAGCATCACTCTAATACCAAAACCGGGCAAAGACCTCACCAAAAAAGAAAATTACAGACCAATATCCCTGATGAACGTAGATGCAAAAATACTCAACAAAATATTAGCAAACCGAATTCAAAAATACATCAAGAGGATCATACACCATGATCAAGTGGGATTCATCCCAGGGATGCAAGGATGGTACAACATTCGAAAATCCATCAACATCATCCACCACATCAACAAAAAGAAGAACAAAAACCACATGATCATCTCCATAGATGCTGAAAAAGCATTTGACAAAATTCAGCATCCATTCCTGATTAAAACTCTCAACAAAATGGGTATAGACGGCAAGTACCTCAACATCATAAAGGCTATATATGACAAACCCACAGCTAACATCACACTTAACGGTGAGACGATGAAAGCTTTTCATCTAAGATGGGGAACAAGACAGGGATGCCCACTCTCTCCACTGTTATTCAACATAGTACTGGAGGTCCTAGCCACAGCAATCAGACAAAACAAAGACATACAAGGCATCCAGATTGGTAAAGAAGAAGTCAAATTGTCACTATTTGCAGATGACATGATACTGTACATAAAAAACCCTAAAGATTCCATTCCAAAACTACTAGAACTAATATCTGAATTCAGCAAAGTTGCAGGATACAAAATTAACACACAGAAATCTGTTGCTTTCCTATACACTAATGATGAACTAACAGAAAGAGAAATCAGAAAAACAATTCCATTCACAATTGCATCAAAAAGAATAAAATACCTAGGAATAAACCTAACGAAGGAAGTGAAAGACCTGTACTCTGAAAACTACAAGACACTCCTAAGAGAAATTAAAGAGGACACTAACAAATGGAAATGCATCCCATGCTCTTGGCTAGGAAGAATAAATATTGTCAAAATGGCTATACTACCTAAAGCAATCTACAGATTCAATGCAATCCCTATCAAACTACCAACAGCTTTCTTCAATGAACATGAACAAATAATTCTAAAATTCATATGGAACCACAAAAGACCCCGAATAGCCAAAGCAATCCTGAGAAGGAGGAATAAAACAGGGGGAATTACGCTCCCTGACTTCAAGCTCTACTACAAAGCCACAGTAATCAAGACAATTTGGTATTGGCACAAAAACAGACCCACAGACCAGTGGAACAGAATAGAAAATCCCAACATTAACCCAAACATATACAGTCAATTAATATTTGATAAAAGTGCCTTGGATATACAATGGGGAGATGACAGCCTCTTCAGCAGCTGGTGTTGGAAAAACTGGACAGCTACATGTAAGAGAATGAAACTGGACTACTATCTAGCCCCATACACAAAGGTAAACTCAAGGTGGATCAAAGACTGAATGTAAGTCATGAAACCATAAAACTCTTAGAAAAAAACATAGGCAAAAATCTCTTGGACATAAACATGAGCAACTTCTTCATGAACATATCTCCTGGGCAAGGGAAACAAAAGCAAAAATGAACAAGTGGGACTATATCAAGCTGAAAAGCTTCTGTACAGCAAAGGCCACCATCAGTAGAACAAAAAGACATCCTACAGTATGGGCGAATATATTCATAAAAAACATATCCAGTAAAGGGTTGACATCCAAAATATATAAAGAACTCATGCACCTTAACAAACAGAAAGCAAATAATCCAATTAAGAAATGGGCAGAGGACATGAATAGACACTTCTCCAAAGAAGAAATTCAGATGGCCAACAGGCGCATGAAAAGATGCTCCACATCGCTAATCATCAGAGAAATGCAGATTAAAACCACAATGAGATATCACCTCACACCAGTGAGGATGGCCAACATCCAAAACACAAACAACAACAAATGTTGGCGAGGATGTGGAGAAAAGGGAACCCTCCTACACTGCTGGTGGGACTGCAAATTAGTTCAACCATTGTGGAAAGCAGTATGGAGGTTCCTCAAAAAACTCAAAATAGAAATACCATTTGACCCAGGAATTCCACTCCTAGGAATTTACCCTAAGAATGCAGCAGCCCAATTTGAAAAGGACAGATGCACCCCTATGTTTATTGCAGCACTATTTACAATAGCCAAGAAATGGAAGCAACCTAAGTGTCCATCAGTAGATGAATGGATAAAGAAGATGTGGTACATATACACAATGGAATATTATTCAGCCATAAGAAGAAAACAAATCCTACCATTTGCAACAACATGGATGGAGCTAGAGGGTATTATGCTCAGTGAAATAAGCCAAGCCGAAAAAGACAAGTATCAAATGATTTCACTCATATGTGGAGTATAAGAACAAAGAAAAAATACTGAAGGAACAAAACAGCAGCAGACTCACAGAACCCAAGAACGGACTAATAGTTACCAAAGGGAAAGGGACTGGGGAAAATGGGTGGGAAGGGAGGGATAAGAGGGAAAAAGGGGCATTACGATTAGCAGATGTAATGTTGGGGGGGCACGGGGAGGGCAGTACAACTCAGAGAAGACAAGTAGTGATTCTATAGCATCTCACTACGCTGATGGACAGTGACTGTAATGGGGTTGGTGGGGGGGACCTGATGAAGGGGTAGTTTAATAACCGTAATATTGCACATGTAATTGTAGATTAATGATAATAAAATAAATTATATTAAAAAAAAAAAAGAAACAAATCCTACCATTTGCAACAACATGGATGGAGCTGGAGGATATTATGCTCAGTGAAATAAGCCAGGTGGAGAAAGAGAAGTACCAAATGATTTCCCTCATTTGCGGAGTATAACAATGAAGCAAAATTGAAAGAACAAAACAGCAGCAGACTCACAGACTCCAAGAAGGGACTAGCTGTTATCAAAGGGGAGGGGTTGGGGAGGGTGGGTGGGGAGGCGGGGAAAAGGGGATTAAGGGGTATTATGATTAGTGCACATGGTGTGGGGGGATCATGGGGAAGACAGTGTAGCACAGAGAAGACAAATAGGGACTCTGTGGCATCTTACTACACTGATGGACGGTGACTGCGATGGGGTATGGGGGGGACTGGATAATATAGGTGAATGTAGTAACCACATTGTTTTTCATGTGAAACCTTCATAAGAGTGTATATCAATGATACCTTAATAAATAAAAAGCAAAAGAAAGAGTCCAAGGTGATGCTCAGCATTCTGGGGGACAAAGAGATGGCCATGGCATTGACTGAGGTGAAGAACATGGCAGTGAGCAGTGGGTGGAACATGTGGGAAGAAGGTATTGGGGGTCTTAAGAGAGTGAGTTTGGTTTAGACGTATTGAGAAGCCTGTGGGACATCCAAATGGTGTCCAGCAGATATTTGATGGTTTAAGCCTGCAGCTCAGGAGGCAGAGCTGGGTTGCATACAAAGACTTGCGAGGTCTATGCTTTATGGAGCTGGGGAAAGGGCATAGAGTGAGAAGGACAGAACCTTGGGGGAAACCAGCGTGAGACTGAGGCAGAACAAGAAGGATCTGCCAAAGATGGTGGGAGAGAGCGAAGCAGGGCCAGGAGAGCATGGTGTCACAGAGGAGCTCCAAAGGGCATGGGCAGCCAGCAGCAGGAAAGCTGCCGATGGGGCTGGAAGGACAAGAAGTAACGAGCACCCAGAGGAGCCAGCGAGGAAGGGACCACTGGTGACCTGGGGCTGCGCAGGCCCAGTGGAACGGTGAGTGGGGAGGTCGGGAGGTGCGTAAGTGCAGAGGCAGGAGACAACACTTTCAAGATGTTTGGGTGTGAAGACAAGGGGATGGCTGGAGGACAGGGATAATTTTGATGTATTTTAACACTGGAGCTATTTGAGCAGATTTCCCACCATTTGCTGGTAGCAATCAGTCAGTGGAGAGGGAGAGGAGGAAGGGATGGGAGAGGAAGGGATGGTCAACAGAGGAGAAGGGCTTCTGAGCCCAGGGTCTGGACTCCTGGTGAGTCCATGGGAGAGAAGGAAGAGAAAAAAAACAAGGTGGGATATGGAAAGTGTGAAGGTTTAGTGGAGCAGGTTGGGAGTAAGTCCAGACAAGAGTGGAGGGCAACTTTTGTGGAGACCCTGAGATTGTGGAGAGTTTTTTTGTCCACCTGATGGGACTGGGAGGCCACAGAGCGGACACACGCTCAGATTGTGGTGCCAGACCGATAGGGACTCGAGCCTGGCATTTAGCTCTTGGCACTCCATGTCCTCTTCCGTAAAATGGGATTTGTTTATGGAGGAGGTGTGGCTTGAGCACAAGCTCTGTGCTGGCGTGGGGCAGGCCGAGAAGAGGTGAGGGGTGCCAGCCACGCCACACACATGTCCCATGCAGATGGCACAAGCCCTGTCCCTCTGTCCTGGGACCATGGGGGGGGCGGTGTCCATAACACTCACTGTCCAGGCCTCCCCCTCCTTAGGAAGTGGAGAGTGCCAGAAATGTCCCCGGGAGGGGTGTGTGTGTGTCTCAGGAACATTTTTGAGCCTGAAACAGAGAAGAACTTGGCCCTCTGAAGTTCCCACTGGAGCAGAGCGGAGGCCAGCTGCGTGCACTGTTCTCCTCTGGAAAGTCAGCAGCGCGCTGTCTCTCTGTCTCACCCCTAGTGTTCTTCACCCTCATCAGCGCCAGGCTCCGACAGACATGAGAGGCTGGAAAAGGAAAGTGCCAAGGAGGAAAGGCAAGTTATAAATACATCCAGGGAGAGCCTAGGCTGCCTCCCCAGCTGTGGGCAGGCGGCCCTTGGAGCTCTGGGGAGGAGAGTCCAGAATCAGGGCCCACTGCTGGGTCCTCCAGCATACTCACCAGTACCATCCTTCCTGCCACCAGGAGGCAGAGTGTCATCAGCTTTGGGGCCCAAATGTGCTTGGGTTCAAATCTTAATTCAGTCACTTATCAGCTCCACTTGGGCAAGTCACTTCACTTCTCTCAGCTTCTGTCTCCCCTTTGTGCATTGGGCTAATAGCACCAGTAATATTGGCTGGAGTGACGGTTTAGGGAGATGCTCTAAGTGAGAGTACTTCTCAAACAGTGAAGTGCTGTGAAGAAGTTTCTATTGCCATCACTACCATAGCCACAGAAAGGGTCTCCCCTTTACTTTCCCCAGGTTTTTCATCCTGGAAGGTTAGAGGAGGAAATGGGCTGATGGAAAGTCCCCTGGAGGTACAGCCAGCCTGTTCAATGCTCATCAACCAAGGTCATGTAGAGAACTAGGATTCAATCCTGATGACCTCCATTTTCTTTCTGGAGGAGTCAGGAAACACTGGGAGGAGGTGGGCGGGTTAGAGGTGGTCCTTGAAGGGCGAGTGTGAATCCTGCGACAAAGGGAGGAAGGGCATCTGACCAGGGGGAGCCGCACATACATAGGTACCGAGACCTGCTCTGGGTGGGGGGCCAGGGCAGGCGGGGGAGGCTGGTAGGCAGGTTACAGTTACATTATGTTGAGCATCACTTGTGAGGCTAAGAAATAAGCTTTGCTCTGAGGAGCAGGGCTGGGTTCCGTTAAGATTGGGGTTTGGAAAGATCACTCCAGTAGAACATGGGAGATGGATTAGAATAGGGAAACTGGAGTCACAGAAGGGTAAAGAGACTATGGTCGAGGAGAAATGAGGGTGGGCTCTGATTTAAGGGGAAGGGGGAAGAAGAGACAAAGAATGTGAAGCACCGAGAGTGGCACACAGGCCACACAGGCAGTGGGGTGGGAGTCAGGGATGGGTTTGGCTCTAATGAGACTGGAGTTCAGAGCAGGGAGCTGGGGGGGCGGGTTCATGGGCCAATGATAAGTTCCTCACTGAGCCAGAGATGCCTGGGGCCAGGAGCAGGTGCACATCAGGAGGGAGTTTGGGCTGGAGCAGAATCTAGAAGTCACCAGCTGGCTAGAAGGGTAGCCTGGGATTTGAGAAGGAAAGTGACACACCAAGGTCACTCAGTAGAATAGGCCAGGAACCCAGTCACAGGTGCTCAGCTCAGGACTCCGCCCTGTAGTCGACCACATGATTTTGGGACTGGTGGACAGATGA
This sequence comes from Smutsia gigantea, assembly GCA_032199065.1. Classification (NCBI taxonomy): domain Eukaryota; kingdom Metazoa; phylum Chordata; class Mammalia; order Pholidota; family Manidae; genus Smutsia; species Smutsia gigantea. The sequence continues at coordinate 14,742 of JAVSCE010001166.1, forward strand.
TTGACTCCTCAAACTATCCCTTTGAGACAGTTAAGTGCCATGGTTCAGAACATGAATTCTGGGACCAGACTGCCTAGGTTAAATCCTGGTTCTGCCTCCTACCAGCTGTGTGACTTTGGGCAATCTCCGAATTCTCTGTGCCTCAGCTTCCTGATCTGCAAACTGGGGATTATTAAGGTTAGTTGGGAACACTGAGTTAATACAAGAAAAGAACTTAGAATAGTGCTTGACATGTAGTCATAATTATAGTTCCCATCTTATAACTGAAAAAAACTGAGGCTTAGAAGAATGAAGTAACTGCTGAGTGCCACACAGTGAGTTGCTGGCAGAGCTCAGGCCAAAGTGACTCCAAACACTGGACTGGTTCACTTATGCTGAACTGCCTTCCCTTGTGGTTATTTCTGGAATATGGTTGATGTCTTTAACTCAAGAGAACGGGAGCCCTCAGCCAATGGATCCTTAGGAAGAGATTCTGTGGCCCTCTAGGTTCCCTGTCTGGACCCAGCTCTAGTTCTAAGACCACCATTAAGTCTGTTTGCCGGAAAGATCTGCCCTTGCCAGAGGCAGGCCTGCTCCTTTTGGGGATGCCGCAGGCCTAGTCTCTGCCCTCCTGCAGGAAGACGCATCTGTGTTTCACCCAGAGGACAAAAAAAAAAAGACACTTTGGTGAGAGGATTTTAGACATGAGTGCCAGGAACAGTTGGAGTGAGTGCATCTGGGAGGAGTGAGTGCAGAGTGGAGGGGGCAGGTGTGTTTACGGTGAAAGTGAGGAAAGGATCAAGCAAAATGCAAACTAACGATGCTGCAAATAAAACACACAGGTCCTATGAAAACAAGTCAGCCTGCGGCAGTCCCAGCTGAGAGAGTTAGAACACAGGCAAACTGGGTGTCGCTCCCTGGCCTGGACAAGGCCCCACACCTTGACTGGAATCTCCTAGCCCGAACCCATCTCCCTGAAGCATCTGTGGGGAGCCAGCCTGGCCAAGGAGCAGCTGCTGTTCTCCCTCTGCTTCCTGCCTTCCCCTCCCCAGGCTCACAACCCATCAGGAGAGGAAGTGACTCATCTTCCTAGATGAAGCAAGGGGCATGCTTCCCCAGCAGCTGTCATAAACTCTGCCCAAGCCACAGACGTGCATCCCAGACAGATCGGGCCCTTGGTTTCTATAGCTAACCCACGTGGTTTCACTTACTTTCCAGAGCAGTCTCCTCCAGAGAATAAAACAATAGAACTCTGTGTTGAGTACCTATTACCCACCTACCCGGTGCTGTGCAAAGCACTTCCATTTATTAGCCCCCCCTACAGATGAGAAACCAGAGGCTCAAAGAATTAAGTAGCACGTGGGGATGGAGTTTCAGTTTGGGAAGATGAAAAAATTCTGGAGGTGAGTGGTCGCCCAGCAATGTCAGTGCACTTCATGCCCCTGGGCTGCACACTTAAAATGATTAAGATAGTAAGTTTTGTGTTAGGAATATTTTACAACAAACAGTTACAAACGAGCAAAGAATGCAATGCACAGCCATGCAGTCCTGCCCCAAAGCCTTGTTCTTGACCGGGCACCATTTCGTCCCACTTGCAAGTGGAGACACTGATCTGGTAGAAGACAGGGAGACAGGCACTTGAAATACTCGAAATCAGGCTGAGGAAGATGGGTTTATCTTGAGGGCAACGGGGGCCAGGTGGGGTCAGGCCTTTAAGCAGGGAGGGGTTTGGTCAGATTTAAGGGTTTCAAAGTTCCCTCTGTCTCACAGGAAGATGGGTTGGAGGGTAACTGGTGGTGGGGCTGGTGGCCTAGACCAAGGCAGTGAGAGCAGGATGGGAAGAACTAGGCCAGCCTGAGAGGCCTGAGAAGTGGAGTAGACAAGTGGAGAGGATGGTGTGGGGGTGGGAGGCAGGCAGCGACTGCTTTCACGGGGCTCCTTCTGGAATGCCCTTTCCGGCCTCTGACAGTGGGCCTTGCAAGCAGGCCCCCTTTCCTTGCTTGGCGTCTTGGAGGAAAAGCCTGGGGCCCAGACCGTCTCTCTGGCCTCCAGAGGGAAGTGTTGCAAAGTCCTCAGCGAGTTGGGACCCTTGCCCCAAACTGCAGGCAGCGGCGGGCAGACACTTGTTCCCCTCAGCCTCCCTTCCATCCATCACTGCACCACCACCCCTGTGACCTTTCTCCCAGGAGCCCAATTATTAATAACTACAATCTCTCATGTCTCACACTTAACACCACACAAAAAAGCAGGTGACATCCAATAGCTCACATGGTGCTTCCTCATAGACAGAGGTACAGCAGAATGAGACCATTCCTCTTATCCCCCACCACCATTTTATGACAGAGAAACTGAGGACCAGACAGGAAAAGGGACCTGATCAATGTCAGGGTGTTGGTGTCCGGTGCAGGGCTGGGGACCTCGGGCCAGCCAGGGCCCAGTCTAGTGCCCAGTCTAGACCCCGTGAGAGGCCATGGCCCTATAGTGCCCACAGAACAGCAGTGCTCACAGGGGCCACCCAGCCTGCCTGCTGAGCCCCAGTTTTGCCCTTGAGCTCACTCTCTGCCCAGGGGGCCTGCCCAGTGATTTATTCCCACGGGCTGTCATCAGGTCAGACGGAGCTGGCATGCACCTGCCATGATTTACTTCTTCTTCATCCTCTGCTTCCAGAATTACAAGAGTCATCACCATTACCACCATCACCACATTAATAATGGCTCATGTCTGCTCAGCTCTCAGAACTTAGCAAGCACTACGCTATCCATCAGCTCATCTGAGCCTCATGACAGCCTTGGGAAGGTATTTTAAAGACAAAGGCACTGTGAATCAGAGGGCGAGTGACCAGCCTCAGGTCAACCAGCTAGGCCTCCGGGAGAGAGAGGCTAGGCACATCCTGGGCTGATGATAGGGTGAGATGATGGGTTTAGTGCAGCCCTGATGGGAGGCTTCCTATCATCTCAATTTCACAGTTGCAGAAACTGAGTCTCAGAGCTCCTACTGACTCAGGACTGAACTGTCTGATGCCCAAGCCCAGGCTGTTTTGGGGGCACAGGGCTGTCACTTTCAGGAAGGGATGCAGTTTCTAGCATAGTATGTTTTCTCTCCAGGCAGGAGGGGATGCTGGTGGGAGAGGGAGGCCGTTGGACCGAAGGGAAGGCTTCTATTCGGGCAGAAGGGCTTCCTGAGCAGGAACCTCCATGTGAGGGGTTAAGCTGTAGAGAGAGAGCAGCATGGGCTGCACAAGGTGGGGTGAGCTGGGGGAGCCAGTGGCTGGGCTGAGCCAGGGTGGGTGGCCAGGCCCAACACCCACCCGCCTGCAGGCCTGCGCTTCTGCTCACACCGTTGGGAAGTTTGCTGTGCTCTGATCCAGAAGCTTTGCCTATATGCTTGGCCAGGTGGGGTCTGTTTCTCATTCACCAGAGGGAGAAACTGAAGCCCAGGGAGAGACAGTGACTTCCCCATGGTCCCTACACAGCGGAGCCTGCCCCTCTCTGGGCCTCAGTCTCCCAAACTGAAAAAGAGAAGGGTTGAATTAAATAAGCTCCAAGTTTCTTCCCACTCTGACTGGAGTACCATGCATCCTTCCTTGCTGTCCTTGGCTCAGATCCCAGCCCCTGATATAGACATGATGTGTAGCTCTGGGTAAGTCACATGGCCTCTCTGAGTGTCAGAGTCCTCATTGGTGAAATAAGTATGACACTGCCTTCCTTGGGCAGATTGAATGAGCCATGCATGGGACCATGCCTGCACAGCTTGGGGCCTGACTGCCAGGCAGCAGCTGGGGGTGGGGACGGATGAGGCTCTGACAGAGGCCCTCACTTGTCTGCCTGGCCAAGGGCTCATTTATAGACATCCGTTCCCCGGCTACCAGCCCAGAGGAGAAGTGGGAGCTAAGGTGCTGAGGTGGCAGTTTGGAGCCCTTTTCAGGAAGGAGCCTCTGCCACTCTTCCCCTTCCCGGCCTGGTCCCCTACCTTCTGGGCATCCTCACAGTGATCCTCATAACAGTCCTAAAGGTGGCAGGTTTGACATCATGATCTCTGTCTAGTGGATGAGAAAATCGAGACCCCGAGAGGAGAAAGGACTTGCTCAAAGTCCCACAGCAGAGTTAGTGACAGAGCTGGGACCAGAACTGAGGTCTTTAATCTGGAGGCCAAGACTCTTCCCTGACACTCAAACTCAGCTAGTAGTGTAAAATGAAGAGTCTCCTGTTTTGCCTAGTTTGCAAAAAGGCATTTCCTTATGGGTTGACTTAAAGAGGGCAAGGGCTTAGGGTCTGCAAACAGCCTGGAATTTTACGAATACCATCAGACTCGGCAGGAGATCCAGGACTGAGCAAACATCATGGGGCCCTAGAAGCTGCAGAGCTCTGCAAACCGGGCCAGGCTTTGCCAACAGCACAGGACTCTGAAAAAGTCATCAAGTTTTGCAAACTGTGGGACTCCACAGATGGTGTTGCATCCACACACGTTGTGGGTTTTATAAAATGCACAGGGCTCAGCAAACACCACGCTGGCAAGTGACAAGGCCAGGGTGCAAAGCCAGTTGGTCAAACGTGAACCTGGGCCACACTGGGACCTCACTGCATGTCTGAAGGCCTGTCAGCCTAACTCCCAGAGGCCCCAGGTACCTGACACCTTGCTTCAGTTCCACAGCTAGGTTCAGGAATATTCCAGGACTGGCTGTGTCAGCCTGAGGAGGCTGTGGTGATAAAAGAAGACTGCCCAGGCCCAACGAAACGGTAGGTCCCATGCCCGGAGGGATGTTGTGCATTGTTTCAAAGATTGATGAGATGAACTTAATTCACCAAGCTTGTCCCAGCAAGTACCTAGGCCAATCCAAGTAGCGTGTCTTCAGCCCCTGGGGCTGAGATGGGGAAAACTGAGCTTTCAGAAAGTTTAAAGAGACCTTCCCTCTCTCAACCACACATCTGCATCTGGGAGTCTGGAAGGCTACACCTCTGCCCGTCTCTGCAAGGACTCAGTGCTAACTTGGGTCTGAAAGATTTAGATAGACCCAGTGTGGTCTCCTCAAGCAGGATCAGCGTCTGGTCTCTCCACCAACCCAAGCCGGCTATTGGCCTTTCCCAGTGTAGTGGTCACGCATTCACATTTCTGGTTTTTCAGACTCCATCGTGCAACAAGTATTTATTGCATGCCTGCTATGTGCCAGGCTGATCTGAGATTATTTCAAATACTCCCCGCTTCCTACTGTCACCCTCATGCAGCCATTAGGAGCCAAATGGTGTAGATATATATTTTTCTATCATTGCACCCCAAAAGTTAGACTCCAAACTCACATCCCCATTTCAGATGAACACCCTATTCCTAGAACTGAATTAGGTTCACTTCTGTATCTGGATTTGGGGAAACCCAGAGGTCTTCCTCAGAAAATGCAGCCTGGGTGGAGGAAACAGCCTGGTTCTAGCTTCAGAGGCTCAAGGCCTGACCTTACTGCCCATTAGCTGGGTGACTTCTGGGCAGTCACCGATACTCAATACCTCATCTGTAAAATGAGGGAAAATACCTGGCCTACCAGGTCAGTGGGGGGCCCAGTGGGACCCTGTGTGTGGAAGTGCCGAGCAAGATGGACCAGGCCAAGCAGGTGGGTGTGTGCTCTGAGCCCTGCCTCTGCCACTCCGTCCTCTGAGCTCCAGGCCTTCAGGCTTGGCTTCTTTCTTTCCCTCTTCCTGAACTTTCACAGCAACCCTAAAAATGAGGAATGCTCTCCCTTCTTTATAGGTAAGGGAACTGACACTCAAAGAGATGTAGAAATTTGTCTATGGCTACTTGACCAGGGAATGACAGGAGTGAGAGAGCACCATCTCTCTCTGGCCCCAATGCCTCAATCTTCAGTCTTCAGTCCAGAAAACTCTGGGAATTTCTTATCTGCCCTTCTGCTCCCCACAATCCCTCATCTGAAATGGCCATACTTTATGGAGCGGCTACCATGATTTCCCCCAGGCAGGCTGGCCATCGTGATTCCCAGTGGACAGAGTTCCCCCTTGCTCTAGATCCTTGGAGCTCAGAGAGGATATGGGGGTTCAGTGAGAGGGGATGAGAGCTTGAGGGGGACAGGGTTTAGTGAAGGAGGACAGTGGGTTAACAGGGGCTCTCTTTGGGGCTCATGGAGGGTGACAAAAGTTTTGTGAGAGGGACAAGAATTTGGTGGGGGAAGAGCCTCAGACAGAAGGGGAGTGCAGAGAGGAGACTGGAGAAGCAGGACTGAATGGCCCCAGGGCCTGGGAACCCATCGACATTCCCTCTGCACCCCACCTCTCCACTGCTAACAGAGTAGGAGAAAATATCCAAGGGAAATGCCAATGCCGAGGTAAGCGGCTGGGAAGGAACAAGCTGAGGGAAGGCAAAACAGCAGCCTCCTCCCATCAGTGGGGCTGGATCTAAGCAAACCCAGCCTCCTACACAATTCTGGCTCTGGGCTGCCCCAGCCAGGGAGCAGAGGAATTCAGAGAGAGAGACAGACAGACAGTCAGAAGGAACAAGTGACTGAGGGAGACAGGCACTTGGAGAGTGGGGCCAAGTCTAGCAGGACTTCCTAATCCATACCTGGTAGAGGTGGCTCCTGCCAGGAATCCCCACCTTAGTGCATCCCTGCTGTGGCTCAAGAGCCCCTAAGTTCTCACTCCCTCTCTCCTGCTAAGTTCCAGTCTTGAAATTGAAGTAGGGGCTGGAACTCAGTGCATCTCAGCAATCATGGGACCCAGGATAGGTAAGTCTGGATGAGGTAAGAAAGGGGCACTGGGGGAGCCCAGGGGCCATATTGCCAGTGCACGGGGTGAGGCTGCAGAGGCGAAATGGGTGTGCTGTGGTGGGTGGGGTAGGGGAGCCAGGCATACGCTGGACGTAGTGAAGGTGTGCTGAATGAATGAGTGAATGACCAGAGGGACAGGAAGGAATGCTGCTTACTCAGGAAGAGGCAGGGAACCCCACCTAACCTCCTTACAAGGCAGAGAGACCAAGAGGGTAACAGAAAGGCAGGCCCCTGAGCTCCTCACCGAGCCCCAGTCCCCCTTTCTAAAGTGGGCAAAGATAGAGACAGACAAAGCAGAGAAGAAAAGACAAAATGAGCCCGGAGAAATGCAGAGTCAGACAAAAGCTGAGACAGAAGGGTGGAGTCAGGGAGAAGATTAAGATCAACAGGTGTCCAGAGGAGCAGGCAGAGAAAGGGAAGGAGATCAGCCCCAGAGAGAGGGTTGCAGAAGAGATCCAGAGAGACAGAGAAGCAGAGACAGTGAGAGAGCAATAGAGGGCCAGACAGAGACAGGTACAGGAGAGAGACAGGCGGACAGGCCTGTTAGACAGAAGCAGGAAGACCGGCACAGAAGGGAAGGGAATTCAGAGTCCTGTAAAGACCCTGTGCAGGTGGGGGCGGTGGGGGAGGGAAGAGGCCAGAGGAAAAGTGCCTTGAAGCCTTGAGAAGCTGGTCCTGGAGCCTGACCGGAGCTGCATGTGGAGAGCGTGTGCTTGTGGGGAAGGAGCATTTCTTGGGCAGGCAGAGGGAGGTGGAAAAACACAGGTCTTCAGACAGAGTGGCCCTCAAGCTGGAGGCCCTGCAGAGGTCGCCTTTGGTCTCCCTGCAGTTGTCTGCCCTCCCCTGGCTGTTTTGGCCTCACCCACTCAGGCGAGGCTGAGCTTGCTCCCTGGAGCACCGCAGTGAGGGCTTCCGGGCCCAGCAGGCAGAGACCGCTGTGTTGCTGTCTTGGCTTGGGAACCGTGGCTTGGCAGGAAGGGTGGAGGTGAATGCTTCCTCTGGGGGCCTCACAGGAGAGATGACAATGAGATCAGATTTGGGTAGGTTGGCCTGGAGATGGGCCACTTAAAATCCAAATTCCCTATCAGCCCTGGCTAGCTACAGGATGGGAGGGTTGGTGATACTATAGGTATGGGAAAAAACTAGAGACTTTGGCTGTACTGCCCCCGGAACACCCCAGCCCCTTCAGGGCTCAGGATATTCTCTAGCTGACCCCAGCTTCTGTCCACTGGGCCCCCAGAAGCCACTTCTGGCCTTGCTTCCTGAGCCCCAATCTGAGCTGTGGCCGGGCTTCCCCCGTGCTCCCTTTCTGGTCTGAGGGCAGGATACAGAGCCCCGAGGGAGAGGGGCCGGCTGTTGCAGCCAGAGGCAGACACCAGGGAGGGGAGTCAGGGTCAGATCTGGTTCTTAGCCCAGCCCCACAACCAACCCACCACGTGCCCTTAGGCAACAGGCAGAGTGTCCCTGTCTGTGGGGGAGGAAAATGATGTACCAAGGCCATTCCCATTCTGTAATTCAGAGAAGCAGCTTTTCCACCTCTGCACCTTTGTTCAGCTTTACCTCTTTCACCAGAAGGCACCTGCCCACATCCCCTTCTGTGAAATTTGTCCTGTTTTCCAACTCCTCCGGGCAGGCTTCCTAACTGATTCTCTCAGCCGAAGTAACTTCCCTCTGATACGCTGTTTGACCTCCTCTTTGCTCTTCATGCTTCCTTCTCCCTGGTGTTGTTTCTGTCGCTCTCCCCAGCCCTGCTGGATTCAAATGTGAGCTGATCCAGGGCAGACAGTAGGGCAAGGTTCAGCAGCCCTAGAATCAAATTTTAGCTCTCCATCACTGGCTTTATGAGAAGGCAGTGACAAGTTCTCATCCTTTTTACTAGGTGAGGAAACAGATGCTCAGAGAGGGCAAGTGACTCACCAGGGTCACCCAGCAAGCAAGCAGCCACTGGGGGGCCAGAACCCAGGTCTGCCCGATGCCAAAGCTCTTTCCTCTCGAGAGCCACTGCCGGGGGCTTCCTCCTTCTGCTAGGCCCCACACTAGTGAGCCTTCACCTACCTTGGGCACTTCTCTGCTGGCCGCAGAAAAAGCAAGCTGGCCCTGGGGTGCTAGTGACTGGGGAGTGCACAAGGTCAGGGGGAGTTATTTCCTTGCAGGCTGGGCCTCACCTGCTGGGGCAGATCTTGGGCAGCTGTGAACCAGATGGCGAGCTTGCCTAGACCCCACAACCAGGTGCCAGGCATTCAATGCCCAGTCTGCATCTCTCCCTTTCTGGGACTTACTTTATCCACCTGTGTGATAGATGCAGGTGGTCACTTGGTCCCTTCCTGAGCTGAGAAGCTGAGACTTCCATTTCTGGAGGGAGCCATGGAGCAGAGGCCTCCCTGCAGGGAAAGGGCGGGGTCTACCCATCAGTGCTGGGGTGTGTTGGCTATCTCCAAGGTGCCAGCCTGGGTCTTAGCCCTTGGGACTGAGGAGTAGACTTGGTCCCTGCCAGCCGCTCATGGGCTTCAGCCCAGAGCCTTAAGAATTAATGCATGAAATGGTGAACAATGCCCACCTCCCCGCCCTGGGAGCTCCCTGTGGGTGGGGCCTGATTTCATCCATTCCTGAGGCCCCAGATCTGAGCACATGCTGGGCAGAGACGGGTGTTGGGAAAGGCTCAGTATATAAGCTGTCCTGCCTTCTCTTCATGCACTCCCATGACACTCCTTCCTTCCCTCCAACCTGTTTTGAAAGCCTACTCTAATCAATGACTGGAAGCCAATGATATGGAGCGAGGTTGGGTACAACTGACCCTTAGGGAGCAAATGTAAGCACAGGATGAGCTGGGACTAGTGGCTGGGGGAGGCTGTGTGGCCTGGGCCACAGGCTGCCTGTCTCTGAGCCTCAGGCTTTGTGTTTTTGGCCTAAGGAGACTGGCCAGATACCCTTTGGGCTCAGGGCTCCCCTCCCCCAGGCCCTCCTCACTATTTTTAGGGTCATCTTGGGTCTTGATGGGGTAGTCAGGCCCAGAACCGGGAACAGAAAGTCCCAACACAGGGTCCCTGCCCCAGCTTGGAAACCACCAGATGGTGCTTGGCCCCTCCCCTCCCCTGCTCAGCTCTCCCTCCAGGAGCAACAGCTGGGAGGCCTGCCCTAGCCTATCTCAGGCCGCCACTGCCCTCCCAACAGACCACCCCCAGGTCCTGCTGGGAGGAATTTCCCAAAGACAGCAGCCAAGGCCAGGGCCCCAGGGACTCCCCTTTGTGTCTTTGCCTCTTCCTGCTCCAGAAACCTCACCAGGCTGCAGCAGGAACTGGAGCCCTCAGGGCCGTCCTTCCCCCACCCGAGAAGCCCCCCAGGTCCCCATGCTCCGCCCTCTCTTCTCCTGCATTCAGTTTAGCTCAGTTCAACAGTCCTGTCTTTAAGCTGGGCCAGGCCTTGAGAGAGGAGAAGTGGTTTAGCAGGGAGGAAGGGTACTCCAGGCTGGGAGGACAGCGTGTGCAAGGCCCAGAGGTGAAAGACAACAGGATGAACTTGGGGAACAATGGCAGGCATCTACTGGGGCCAGAGAATAATGTCCACTAGGGGTGGGTAGATGAGGTGGGAGCGGCTCCAGAGGCCCTGCAGGTGAGGCTGAAGTAACTGTACTCGCTGGCGCAGAGGGGGTGGGGCGGGAGCGGGGGCTGGCGTGCTGGGGACTGCAGGAGACCAGCGGTGCCCCCACCAAATATACCGTGAGCCGCGCACTCGGCTCTCTCTCCCAGAGAAGGAAACTGAGGCTTAGAGAGGCTGAGTAAGCTGCCAAGATCACACAGCTACAATGTGGGAAAACAAATATTTGAATCCAAGGTCTTCTGACCCAGAGAGTTTCAGCAGGGACCTGACATAGTCCACCAGGACACGGGGCAGGACAGCCTCTGCCCAGGGGGGTTCAGGGCCTCATGAGGCAAACAATGCAGGAGAGTGACCAGCCTTTTCCCAGGGAAACGAAGGAGGGCACTGGCTCAAGAGGGCCATTTTATGGAAGGAAAGACAGCTGGCGTGGGCTAGGCAGGGTGACCAGCAGGCTGGGGGAAGCCACGATACTCTAGCAGGTAGGGAGGGCACGAGGCAGGGGCTGGCCATTAGGAAGCTGCCTTCCTCCCACCCCAACACCTCTGAAGAGAGGTTACATTGTTATGAGGGATGGATTGCCCAATATCTGCTTCTGGGAATATTTCCCTTCCAAGCTCTGGCTGTGCATGGGTTAGTGCTGGAGGCTGGAAGTTTTCTAGAAACGTGTTGGGTCCTTTGTGACTCTGGCCCCCTCCCCAATCTTGGCTCCTCGATGCAGCTGCAGGGTATGTTCCTCTTTTTCACGCTGTTCTCTTCAGTTGGGGCGCATGCTGGGGGCTTCTCACTCTTGCCGGGCCAGTTGCCCACGTGTGGCTTCTATTAACTTCTCTCCACTCGGGCCTCCCAGACTAAGAGGCAGAGCCTGGTTCCAGCCCATATCTTCTGATGGGCCCCCCACAGCCTCCTAGGCATCACCCCGGTGGCACCCCTGCTGCCCTAACTCACCACACCCAAGGCTGGGCCACCACCACCCTACAGTTCCGCCCCTCAATGGTCGTACCTCGATGGAGAGCGGTGCCTCTCCCCATTCCCCTGCACTCCCACGGCTGATTTTCCACCAAGTCTTGCCCATCCCACCTCCCCACTCATTACATTGCCCCATTACTCGCCATCCCCACTTCCCTTTTTCTCTGATGTTTCTTCCTTCAGGAAGCCTTCCAGAACCTTCCAATCTAGGCTAGGGCCTCTCTGCTGTGTTTCTATAGTCTTGAAACTCATTGTTTCCTAGTAAACATGTGTCATTGTGATTCTGTGTTAGATATCTGCTCCCCGCTCCCTTCCACATACATTCTCTGGGAGCTCCCTGAGGGCAGGGCCTGGGCTTGCTTGTCTCTGGGTCCCCAGCAGCTGACTTAGGCAGCTGTCAGTGTGTGTGACGCGAATCTTCATTCTCATTCCTAGAACCAGCAGAGACCAGCTCTGTCCCACCGGGTCAAATCGTGGTCCTCTCTGGCCCTGTTTCCTCACCCCTCAGAGGGCTGACCCAGCCCTGGCCTCCTGTCCAGTTAATTCCCCAGGCCCAGTGTTGTTGGGCTTGTAGACAGGGAACCCCCCCAGGCAGGTGGAGAGGGTCCATGAAGTGGGCACCCTCAGACAGGCTCCAGCAGCGTGGGCCCAGCATCTTAGACAGCTGAGTGTCACCATATGGGAGCACAGGCCCAGCATTGGTAGATCTGCTCATCTTTCAAGGAAAAGCAAAAATCTGGAGTTTTATGTGAAGTTTCTTGATACTTAAGTGTTGGCAACTAACTTAAAAACACTCACTGGGCCAGCCGTATACAAGCCCCAAAAATGTCTTGGAGTCAGATGTGCCCCAAGAAGGACTGCCATGCACTGCACAGCTCCGGAGGATGGCCGGAGGAGAGAGGCTTTTCCTTACTAGAAATCATTAGAAAAAAGGAAAATTATTAGAAAAAAGCAAGGAGGCCTTGGAATGCAGCTGACGAGGATAGGGTGAGACAAAGAACAAGAGGGAGGCATCCAGAAGGTTCTGTGCCGCCTCAGGAAGAGGTGAGAGAGTAATGCTGGGGGCTGAATCTCCCACACGAAGGGAAATAAGTTATTCTGAGGCCTGGTGGCCAGACCTGAAAATGTACTCACAGGTGAGTTTGGGGAAATGGCTGAGGAAACTGACACTTGAGAGGGATCTTGGAGTTGACAAAGGACATTATCCTGTGTGACCTTCATGCAAGCTTGAGAGGCAAGGCTTATTACTCCTATTTTACTGTTATTTTATCACTATTTATCTGAGCATAGGCTCAGAGAGGTCTAACTGCTGGCCCAAGCCACAGTGGGTCTAAGCAGTCCTAGATCTTGCTCTCTCAGCTGTGGGACAGGCTGGGGTGTGCTGGAGAGATAGTCATTGCCCATCCTCCTTGGTCCAAGACATCCTCCTCCATCCTCAGGATGTGAGAACTCTCCCAGGCTTTCTCAGCATCTCCCTCCAGAAGTTAAATCTGGGCCTTGGTGTTGAGTCCTGAACTCCCAGCATACGTGGGTCTTCTAGATTGGGGGCCACATGTCCTTCTGGCCACATTTATCTTCCCAGCCTTGCCCTGACAGCACTCTCTGAGGCCACGTCAAGAGGGTGTTGACTAACCAAAGAACCGTATAGCTAAAGAATCAGCTGGTAGAATGGCAGACTGTCCCCATACAACCAGCTGAAAGGGGAGCCAGGCTGGAGTAGGAAATGGCTATGTGGGGATTTTTTTTTTCATTTGTTCTAAGGCCATTACTGGAGGCATCATTTTGTGGTTGCTGTTGGGGGCCCAGGAGTCAGACAGATTGGGTTCCAGTCCAGGCTCTTCCATTTTCCAACCCAAGGACCCCAGATGAGTCCCTTCCCCCACTCTGTGCTTGGTTTCCTCACCTGTATCATGGAGTCACAGCAGCTACCTCAGAGGGCCCCCGGGGGATCAGTGAGCATACGCAGCCCAGCAGAGTGTGGCTCAACCTACGGCAGCTCCCTAGGACAAACTCCTCCATCAGGGCCACTTCCTGGAGGCGTGAGGATGAGCCAGAGAGCTGTGTCTCCAAGCCCCCCTCCTCGCCAGCCCCCTGGAGTTTGGAATTCCCCAGATTCTCAGGAGCCTGCCAGCAGGTGGCAATCCTCCGGGACGTTACAAAGCATAGAGTCAGGTGGGGTGCATGTGGCAGGACAGACAGCTGACACTAAGACTGGCTGCCTGATGCGGAGACAACAACATTCAGTGTACACCTACTATGTAGCATGTCCATGCTGCTCCCCACATATTACTGATGCAACCCGCTGATAAGACAGATTCCGCTGTTTAGTGAGATGAAGTACAACACCACTTCTCAAAGCTTTGGCAGTGTCTCCAAGTGGGGAGGAAAGGTCAATATTTACTGAGAATTGGGAAATTGTTTTAAGGCCAGTCCAGTGCAGGGCAGGAGGTGGGCTGGGGAGGTTTGACCAGGATTGGGTGAGAATCAGGATACGACAGTACAGGATTTGTTGGTACAAAGAGCAAGGTGAGGATTTTGTGGGGAGAGATTCCAACACTCTGAGGCACATGCTCTGTTGACGGTTTCCCTTGAAGAGTTGATCAGGTTTTTAGGAAGTTCCTGTAGTGAATAATCAAGCCATTTGCTTGGGTTGGTCAGTGTGGGAAGAGTAAAAAGAAAAACTGCTAAAGAAGTGGAATTGCAAAGAAGTCAAGTTAATGTAGACAGTAAGCTATGGCTTCAGGCCTTTAGTGTCCAGGCTGAATATCGGGTGGAAGGGTCTGGTTCTCAGTGGGCGCTTTCTGCACTGGCAGGTAGGGGTTACCATCCCTCAGTGTGGATGAGGGAGCAAAAGGGTTGCTGGCGTAAGGCCACACAGTGGGATCGCAGCTGGGAGGATTCAAACCCGGGCAATTGCCTCCTAAGCTAGGAAGTGTGCACGGAGTGCAGGGGTCTGGGTCCATGGGTCTTGTGGTGGGTTAGGGCTGGGATTAGAGGGAGAGACATGATCCAGGGTTGGAAATGGTGCTGTCAAAGGGAGGTGTTAACATGGAGGTGCCAGGTGTGCTGGAAGGGAATGGGTTTAGCTGGGCCTTGTGTCCTCCGAGGCACTTGAAGGTTATCAGGAGACGGGAGGACAGTGGTCCTCACAGTGGCCTACCATGTGCCAGGCCTGGGCCAGGGACCCTAGATGCCTTACCTCCATGAGATCAATGCTGTAACCTCATGTTACAAATGAGGAAACAGGCTCAGAAGGAGAAGGGGTGTGCCCTGGCTCACACAGCAGCTGCTGGCAGGGCTGGGGTTCAGAGCCAGGTCTGAGGACTTTTAAACCTACATTCAGCCCCATGTTTGCCTGGGATTTGCTGTTTGCAGCTGGCGGGGGGAGGCGGCTGGACGAGGCAGGCCCTCGAGCCTTTCCAGCAAAGAGCAGGAAGAGAAAGGTGGCTTTCCCGTCAGGCTGCTCTCTGGATCCTTGGCCCTCATCACCCTGGATTCAGCTGGTGTGAAGAAGGCCCTCCCCTGCCCATGGAGGAGGAAGCTGGGGACAGACCCTCTGCCTTGCAGACCTCCAGAGTTTCTGAACTGAAGGTGTCTGGATGACAGACTTTCAGGGTGACTGTCAGACCAATTGACTGAACAGCTGCAGGGCAGGTGGTCAACTGACAGCCCAAACAGACAAGTCTCCTGAAAGACAGCTGGACCAGTGATGTGCCAGCTGATGGACAGAGGTGTACCTGTGTGAGTGGCCAGCCATGTGACCACTGACAGGCCCACAGACCCCTTGCCCGCCAGCTCTGGGGCTGTGGGCTCTACCCTCGGGGCCCTAAAACTCAGCTGCCCAGCAAGGAGACATGGAGCTGGGTTTATTTCCTGGGGCCTGGCCCCCTGTTTCTCCCTTCATTCCCACCCTGGCCCAGCCAAGTTTCACCCCACCACTAGCCCCCTGAAAAAGTCTTCACAGGACAGAAAGGGACTCAGAGACATCACATGAGGAGGACACACACCCTGGACTCGGGACCCTCCTTCTGAGAGGAATTCTGTCCTCAATCTCGAAGTCAGATTGTTTGCTGCCAGCCCCTTGGTAGAGGCCTCAGTGCACTGAAGGGCGTGGAGGGGACTGGCCAGACAGCCCCGTTCAATGACCAACTGGCCACCCAGGGCACTGACTGATGGCTGATCTTAGAGCCCAGGGAGACGGGGCCAGGGCTCTCCTCCCTAGTCCAGAGGCTCAGGCTGAGGACTGGGCCATAAGAAGGTAGAAGGATCTGAATGCTCCCCTGACCTTCTGTCTCCCTCCCTCACCCAGACCCTCGGCTTCTTTCAGAGCTGGGTTTCCAGTCAGTGACTTCCGCCTCCCCAGCCTCAGTTCCAGCCTCATCTGCTAGTTGGCCTGGCCCCTTCGTGGGCAGGCACTGCTGCCTTCCTGGTGGCCTGGCTGTGTTTGGTTGGGCAGAAACAGAGTGACCATCTCTGTTGGTGAGAGGAACTGGGGCTGGGAAATGGTCCCATCCATCTCCTCGGGGGGAGTTTGCTTGGAATCCCCTCACCTCCTCTTCTCCTTCAAAGTCACCACCCCCACTCCCATTCTCCAGGCCAACCCCTCATCTCCTCCCTTTCAGGTCTCACTTTGTTTCAACATCTCCTTGTTTCCTGTGAGTCTATGCCCCCAAAAGGATTCCTCCCCAGCCACACACACTTCCATCTCCTCAAATTTCTCAAGCTATTTGAATAAACATTTCTCCAAAGAAGAGATACAAATGGACAATAAGCATATGAAAAGATGCTCAAGATCATTAGTCCTTAGAGAAATGCCAATCAAAACCACATAAGCTATCACTTCATACCCACTAACATGGTTAACATCAAAGAAACACACAATAATAAGTATTAGCAAGAATGTGGAGAAATGGAACCATCATACATTGCTGGTGGGAGTATAAAATGGTATAGCTACTTTAGAAACAGTTTGGTAGTTCCTTAAAAAGTTAAACGAAGAGTTACTATGTGACCCAGAAATTCCACTCCTGGCTATGTACCCAAGAGAAATGAGAACAGTTATCTACACAAAAATTTGTGTCTGAATGTTCATAATATCTGGAACAAATGTCTATCAACAGATGAATGGATAAACAAAATGCAATTACATACCCATACAATGAAATATTATTCAGCCCAAAAAGGAATGAAGTACTGATGCATGGATGAACCTGGAAAACATTATGTTAAGTGAAGGAAGCCAGATAAAAAAGCCACATATTGTGTTATTTCATTTATGTGAATTTACATGAAATATCCAGAACAGGCAAACCGAGATAGCCTGAAAATAGATTAGTGTTTGCAGGAGCTGCGGGCAGGGAAGAAGGAAGAGTAAGTACTAACAGGTACGGGTTTTCTTATTGGGGTGATGGAAACATTCTGGAATTACATAGTGGTGATATGGTACAACTTTTTGACTATGCTAAAACCCACTGAATTATATACTTTAAAAGGATGGATTATAAGGTATGTGAATTATATCTCGATTAAAAAACAGTTTCTCAGGTTCCCAGGTGCCTTGTGCAAGGAACACGAACCCTCTGCCTGGGGCAGTTCCAGGCTGCTGCGGGCCCTCCCTGAGTTGGCCTCCAAGTCTGGAGGTGGAGTGAGCATCCCCAGCCCCCCGCCCTGGGTCAGAGGTGTCCTCAAGTCAATTTTCAGGTTCCAAGAAGAGCTTGTTGAATGAGGGGAAACTCCTGCCAGGTTAAGAGGCATATGAAACAATGAAGGAGGCTTCCGCAGGAAGCGGGCCCCAGGAGGACAGCTTTCCATGTAAGTGGAGGGGTGGAGTCTCCCAAGGCCACAGGACTTCCGGGCTCCTTGCTGAGATGAAACCTCAGGGGCCCCAGGAGATGCTTCTGAGAGGGCTTAGCTTTCCTCTCACTGCTGTGAGTGGGACACCAACATGGCCACCATGGGAGAAAACCAGACATGCGGAGTGGTGCCAAAGACCCAGGTTCTGACTGTAGCTCTGCCTCCAAGTCATCACCACATGTGGGGGCCTCAGTTTGTCCAGGATGGAGTGGGGGGTTCAGTGAATAACCTCTGAGGCCTGTCTCTCCACCTACCAGCAACATGGTTTGGGGTATGATTTGGGGATTCGGCTGGTTAGCTCTGCAATTACATAAAGGGTGGTGCCCTGTGGGGGGATTTGGTGGGGGTGGGGGGATATCTGTTCTGAACTACCCCCAGGAAAAGCCTTAATGCTCTGACTATGGACCAAGTATCGACCCTCCAACTGGCCTCAGACCACTCATCCTAGAATGAACCTGACAGACCCACACCTAGACCCATTCTCAGCCTCTAGGCCACTGGATGTCTCACAGCTACAGACCCAAGGGGGCTAAGCCTGTGTGTCCCTACTGCTGGGGCCACTGCCTAAGGCTGTGTGGTGGGGTCAGCCGCTGAGCCACGGAAGGAGGGGTTATGCGGGGCATGGAATGAAGGTGTGAAGTAGGCTGTCCCAGGCAGGAGCCAGCAGCATGGGCACACGGAACACAGGACCTGGGGCTCAGGAAGGCGAAGTTGCTTCACTCTCAGATTCTCACCAACCCTGAATCACCTGGGGCTACCTGGGTCAGTGCCTTTCTCTGGGATGCCAACTCCACTCTCACCCTGGCTGGCTGTCCCACAGGGCCAGTGGATGAGGAGCCCCAGACGCCAGACAAGGAGCCCCAGGCCATGATGGGCACAGAAGACACACCTGGAGGCAAAGCCCACCCAGACGCTCAGGACTCGCAGCCAAGCGTGTTCCACAGCATTAAGGTACCTCTCGGGGTCCGGCAGAGAGTGTGATGCCAGCAAGTTGCTGCCTTTCTCTGAGCCTGTTTTCTCTTCTGTGGAATGGGTGGCTGTGAGGATCAGAGGGACAATCTTTGAAGGCATTTAGCTTGGCTTCAGGCACCTGTTCTCTCCTTCCAGAGAGGAAAGAGGGGCTGCTCTGTGCACAGTGGGAGAGCAGCCTCCTTGCCTCTCATTTCCCTCAAGGGAAAGAAAAGGACCCCAAGGATCCTGAATCTCTATGAATCCTGGGAGCTCTGGCTCCACCAAGGGCAGCCCCAAGCAGCCACGCATCTACCAGATGCCAGGCCTGAGCCAAGTGCCACCCCACACGACCTTATTTAGTTCTCACGGTCGCCAGGAGGCAGGGATGCCATCCTCATTGCGCACATCAGGAAACTAAGACTCAGAGGAGCACAGTCAATGTTATTAAGCTCTGGCATAAACGCCCTATTTTTTAATTCTTTGAAGCAAGGTTTTCTTCTCTTAAAAATCCTGCCAGGTCATCAGGAGGCAGGCCCGGACGTGTGTGGGGCGGGTGGGGGGGCAGCTGTGGATCTGGTGAGCCAGGTGGTCTCCCCGGGGAGCTCTAGGGGAGGGTGGGGTGGAGAAGGATCTGGGATCCTTCTGGAGAAAGGGCAGGCTGGAGGGGCAGGGAGGCCCAATGCAGCCCCGGGGGAGCTCTGTGGGTCAGAGTAGGCTCCCACCACCCTCAGCCCGTGAAGACCCTACTCGCAGCCGTGTGGGTCCCCGGTAGTCCCCAGGGCCCCCAGTGTACCAGGCACAGCTTTTCTCATTCTTAGGCTTGTGTGAGAGGCCATTGCTACTCCAATAACCCTCTCTCTCTTCTCTTGTTCTTGCCTCTCCCTCCCTTACTCTCTCCTGGATGTCTGGCTCCTCTGACTGTGTTTCTCCATTCTATTCCTTGCTTCTCTCTTGACCTCACTCCTCCCTGCTTTCCCCAACTGCCTGTCTCCACCACTCACGGTCTCCCACCTGTCTCCCTGGCCCTGGCCCGCTGCCGTCCCTGCGGCCCCTCCGGCAGTTCTTCGTCCTCTGCCACAGCCTGCTGCAGCTGACGCAGCTCATGATCTCCGGCTACCTCAAGAGCTCCATCTCCACAGTAGAGAAACGCTTCGGCCTCTCCAGCCAGACCTCGGGACTGCTGGCGGCCTTCAATGAGGTACTGGCCCCCCACCTCCCCCACCCAACTTCCTATTAGCCCAACATGACCCTTCCTCTCCCAGGGCCTGCAGGCAGCACCTGTCACCACTCTGTCCCCATGATCTCCCTAGCCAGCTCCTTCCACAGTGTCCTGGCCCAGAAACTGGCCACCAGGTGTTAGGACAAGGCCAAGAGGAGACCTCCCCCTCCCTGTGATGTCAGAGAGTTGGTCTCCTGCCCTAGGGGGCTCTCTAATGGGGATGTGCAGTATTTTAGAGCTAGCCACAGTTTCCATGCCCACCGCTCCCCCTTTGGTTCCTTTACCATGTCAGGTTCCTGGCTTTTGCCTGTCCCAGGAGGGAATCAGAGGAAGTCACTTCAATAGTAATGAGAGAGGTTTAAATTAATTTAGGGCAGAACCTTGGGACCTTAGGGTGGTGGGTGGAGGGAATGATACCATGGCATGGAGTGTCATCTTCAGAGTTGCCCAGGATTGCTGCCTCTGGGGCAACAGCCAAGCGGTGAACAAGGCAGAAAGGACAGCTGGTTTGGGTGGATTTGGAGACCAGAGTCAGGCCGTGCTCGGTCCCTCCCCCACCAGCTATGTCACCCTGGAGAAGGCTGCTGTCCACAGAATACTCTTTCTCTCCCCACCCAACTCAGCAGAATTCTACGAATTCTCTCCCCCTTGGGTGATGTGTCACATTTCTCCCAACCCAAGGCCTAACAGTGACCCCAGATTGTCCTCAGATACCACCTCCAGATCTCAGAGGTGGGAAGGGAACGTCATTACCTAGCTCTGGGATCTTGGGCAAGTCACTCTCCATCTCTGGACCTCTGCATCCCATCTATGAAATGGAGAATGACTGTCCTTCCCAGGGTCAGGCCTTCCACCACCCCTCTGCTGAAGCCACCCTACTCAACAAGCAAAGAGCCTGGGGCTCAGGGGGTGCATATCTTGCTCATGGTGACCAGCCAGTAAGCAGTGGACTGCGGTGCCCACCCCAGCTGCTGACAGCAGACCTGTCTCTTTACTGCAAACTCTTGGGTCCTCTCCAGTGCCCACATCCTAGGATTTTGATTCTAAGTCTTGAAATTCCAAGCTTTAGTCCTCTGCCTTTAGACTCTATTTGTTTCTGTTATTCATGATGTTCCAGGAGCTTGAAATCTCTTTCCTTGACTATCCACTGTCCTCCATGTTCAAACATGGTGTCCAGCTCATTTTCCAGAATGAAATGAACTTGTAGCCTTGTCCATTCTGCCTGCATTTCTCTCCTCTAATAGGGCTGTGAGGACCTTCCTCGGAGGACCCAGAATCTGTATACTTAAGAGGGACTCAGATGATTCTTATATTATCAGCCAGCTAGTCCATTATCAGATGGGAACACTGAGATTGGTGATAGAGGCAAGGGTGTTGCTGGCCTCCGGTCCTGATCTCTGCTCCACTTTAATGGGTTCCCTTATCCCTTTGCAGGTGGGGAACACAGCCCTGATTGTGTTTGTGAGCTATTTTGGCAGCCGGGTACACCGACCCCGACTGATCGGCTGTGGGGCTGTCCTTGTGGCCCTGGCAGGCCTGCTCATGGCTCTCCCACACTTCCTCTCAGAGCCTTACCGCTACGACCACACCAGTCCTGGTAAGAGCCGGAGGGACTGGCCTGGACACAGACATGAGGCACTGCATTACTGTGCACCAGAGCCCATCTCTAGGTCCTCACTGGTCGGGACAGGCCCCGCTTCCCAGCACGCTTGCTAGTCTTCCCCATCCCCCCTTCACTGTCCCCCTCAGTCCCAGCCCAGGGGCGTCCCTCTGGCAGTCCTGGGGAGTAGGAAAGCGTGTAGTCTTGGGACAGAGGTGTGAGACCCTCTGGGCCTCTTTTGGTGAGGGCCTGCTATGTGTCACTGTGTTTTTGAATTGGGTTGAACATACAACAGAGCCTACTTAAGGGCCTGATAGGCAGTAGATCCTTGTGAAATGTCTGTGGGATGATAATAACAGTATCGTACACTATTTACTATGCACCAGACACTGTTCTAAGCACCTTATGTGTATTAATACATTTAATCCTCACAAGAAGCCAAGACATTGATGAAAGGATGAGTGAGTGAATGAACAAATTAAAAATGAAAGAATTTTAGATAGGAATAGTGAAGTCCCTGCTTAACCCAGTGATATTTTGTTGAGGGCCTACTTGATAGATGTATGCCTATCCCTTAGAGAACGACCCAAGCAGCCTAAGCATTCAGTTCATTCCTTCTCTTTCCCATCTACCCATTCATCTACCCACTCACCTATCCATCTGTCCATCCATCCATTCACCCATCCATCCATCCATCCATCCACCCATCCACCCATCCTCCCATCCAGCCAACCATTCATCCATCCTTCCATCCAACCATCCATTCACCTTCCAACCATCTATTCATCCATCCATCTATCCATCCATCCATCCATCCATCCATCCATCCATCCATCCATCTATCCATCCATCTGTCCATCCATCCACCCACCCAACCATCCATCCATCCATCCACCCATCCATCTGGTGGTCCACCCAACAAATATGTAGTGCTGCCTATTTGGTGCTGCCTACTGTAGTTCTGCAGTCCCCCTCAGGAGCGCTCAGTTCTTGTCTCCAGCAAGCTCCAAGCTTGGGCGAGGAGACAGAGAAAAACAAAAATCCTGCAGTGTGTCAGCTGTGTGAGGATGGAAGCACAGGGGCCTAAGGAGCCCAGGCAAGGATCCCACACCACAGCCTGGCATCATGGAAAGCTTCCCAGGGGAGGAGGGCTGCCAGAGAGCACCCTCCCTTCTTTACCCTCCCATCAGCTCACACCCTGGAGATCCCACTGTGTGTCAGGACTGGGGGTGGAATGATGGGGCAGATATGACCAGCCCTGAAAAGGGCCCAGGGGAGGGTGGGCTGGAGTGAGCATGGGCAGCTCTGGTGCATCTAGCGAATCCAGCATCTTGGGAGACAGCCAGGGGGAGCCAGTAGAGCTCTGGGTAGGACACTCAAGGCTAGGGTCCTTGGAGGAGGTGGCATTTGACTTCCATGAAGGGAGAAAGGCATTTCAGGTGGAGGGAGCCTCATGGCAGTGATAGGAAAATGGGAAAGTATAGTGTGTGTGTGAAGAATGCAGAGCCGTTACCTAGGCCTGAGTGGAGAGCTGTCAAGAGGCCTGATTGGAATCCCAGAAAAATAATAGTCCTCACATTTCTGTCTAGGATTTTCGCTTTCACAGAGCTTTTTCTGTGCAGGGCCACACACGTCCTTCATCCTTGCTGCCATACAACACCTTCATCACAGGCGCCCCATAAGCCCCCAAGCACAGCCCTTCTCCTGTCTGAGCCTCAGTCTCCACATCTGTCCACAGAGTAGACTAGACCAGTGATCTCCAAGCACCCATCTTCTTCCCACAGTCCTGGCTATTTTATCCACTCATTATTCATGCAATATTAAAAGTAATGAATTTATCATTAAATTTATGCACCAGGCCTCTGCTAGACACTGGGGACACAGAGGTGGAATAAGTAGACAGAGCCCTGTAATAATTGCCCTATCTAGTAGGCACTGTGCACAGACACTCTAAATATGCACCACCCTGTGAGCAGGTGTGACCACAATCCTATTTTACAAATGAGGAAACTGAGGCTCCCAGAATGGGGGACTTCCCGGGGCCCACAGCTAGTGGCGCTATGACACTCCCAGGTAGCCTGGCCCTGGAGCCACTGCCCTGAACTACTGAATCATTTTGCTTCTGAATTCTGTATTTCTGTGGAGTTTTCATTCTAGGAGACTCTTTCGAGAAATGAGGAAACTGAGGCTCAGAGGGTCTGTGGGCCTCTGACAAAGTCTCGCTCTTCAGCCCAGGCAGCCTCAGTCGAAGCTTGACCCTGGCTCCCAGAGCTTTTCCTCAGAGCCCTGGCTCCCAGCAGGAGCGAGGCAGGCCACAGAGAGAAGGCCACGTCACACGCACATTTGGGATAATAATAGCGTGCGGGTCTTCTTAAATTTGCTCACCAAATATTGGTGAGCTGCAGGGAGAAAATGTCTGGTACTAAATTAAGAAATTCCTGTTTCCCGCACTCTGCCTCGTGTCCCAAGCTGACACAGAGCCCTCCCCAGAATGAGGGCCATGGGCACTAGCGCTCTCGACCATGAGGCCCCGGCGTCCCTCCCCACCCGTCCCGCCCTGGGCCCGGGCCTTGCCCCTCGCTCTCTGTAAGCCAGAGAGCTGAACTTCTCAAGCCGCTGGGTTTGCTTATGCTGTGATCTCTCCCTGGAGCGCCCCTCCCTGCCCTGTGTTTCTGGAAAAGCTTGTTTGTTCTTCTTGACCCAGGTCAAACCCTTACCTCCTTTGACAGCCCCACCCCACCCAAAAGCCACGGCTGCCATGGCGCCTCCACATACCTCTGCTCAGAACGGTGGCGTAAGAGGGGTTTAAGAGCACAGGCTCCAAGCTGGGCTGCCTGGGTTCCAGTACTGGCTCTACCCTTTCTGGCTGCTGCCTGGGCTTCAATTTCCTCATCTGTGAAATGGGGGTAATGAGAGAGCCTATCCCCTGTGTTTGCTGTGAGTGGTCAAATGATTTACATACATGGCACCTAGAACAGCTCCCTGCATCGAGTGCATCCTATAGAAAACTCTTAGCTATTGTCATAACTTGTTTATCACCTCCCAGCAGACATGCCACAGGATTTCAAGACTTCCCTGTGCCTACCCCCAACCTCAGCCCTCGCCCCAACCCCAGCTCCCGCCAACGGCAGCTGCTCCAGCTACGAGGAGGCCCGGCACCTGTCCCTGGTGGGAATAATGTTTGCGGCCCAGACCCTGCTGGGCGTGGGCTGCGTGCCCATTCAGCCCTTCGGCATCTCCTACATTGATGACTTCGCCCACAACAGCAACTCACCCCTCTACCTTGGTGAGGACCAGTCCCACCCCTTGGGCTCTGCGGGAGGGAGAGGCTCAGGGAGAACAAGAGGCCCCCAGGAGACTGCATGAGTCCCTGACCTCGGCCTCATGGGGCCAGTAAAGTTTTGGAGAAGCCCTGGAGAATTTCCTGGGCCTGACCAGAGGAGATGGGCTGCTCTTGCTCTTGGACACTGGCCAGCACTGACCACTGAGGAACGCTGGGGCTGAGAAGCCTAACTCAGGCTTCGTGTTGCAGGGATCCTGTTTGCCGTGACCTTGATGGGGCCAGGCCTGGCCTATGGGCTGGGCAGCTTCATGCTGCGCCTTTACGTGGACGTTGACCGCATGCCAGAAGGTAAGCCTCAAGAGCATGCAGTTGTCCCCAGGGGGCAACCAGACACTAGCTAACTGACTAATGGTCTCACAGGAGACACTGAACCTGTGGACCCAGGTTCAAACCCCAGCAATCACACTGACCTTGGACATGCTCCCTAACCTCTTTGAGCCTCGGCTTTCTCATTTTTGAGATACTCTGTGTCCTGTCTACCTCCCAAAGCTGCAATCAGAACACAGTGAGATAATGGAGATAAGCTGTAAAGTGCCGTCAGATGGGGTTGTGTCACTGCTGGTATTACAGCTTTTCACCTCGTTCCATCCCTGAGCTCTCCCAGCCCCCAGCCCCGGGCTCAGGTGCAGGCAGGGGCACGTACTCTCTTGGCTCATGGGGAGCTCCCATCTTTAGGGGGAACAGAGGGGACACTGCAGGCTGGGGGAACTTTTGGAGCAGGACTCAGTTACCTTGGGCCTGTCTCAGATGGGAAACGTACTGGGTGACCTCTAAGGATCCTTCTAGCTCTGACCTCAGAATCTGGGGACCTGTGCTGTGGGCACCATTCAGGGAACAGCAGTCTCTGATCCAGGTGTGGTCACGGCGGGCCAAGGACTGGAACTGAAGCTTGGTCTGAAGGCAGCCAGGAGAGAGGAGTGTGGGCCCCTGAGCTCTGGCTCAGGGGTTTGTGGAAGAGGATTCCTTTTAGAGCAAGGCTCTGTGGCATCTGAGCTGCCTGCTTGTCACCCAAGCCGATCTGGGCCCCCACCTATGCCTGTGTTTCCTGCTGCTCAGAAGTCCCATTCTTCACCTGGAGATTTTCCAGCAAGCCCTAGAGCTTCAGGTGACACATGGATGGATGGATGGATGGATGGATGGATGGATGGATGGATGGCTGAGCAGATTCTGCTTCTTGTTTTTGAGCTTATGCCCAAGGTTACCTCCAGCCAGGACAGGTCAGGGCAGCTCTGAACAAGTCACTAGGGACAGTCCTGACACACCTCCCTTCCTTCTAGAAAGCGGGACCAGTGAGCAAGTGTGAGCTCTGTTTGTAACTCCTCTCTCCCTTGAAGGAAAAGTCCTGGGAGTCGTGGCTTCCCTAGCCTTCCCAGACACACCCCAGCTCAAGGGAAGGGGTGTGTTTTCTGACTGTTGACATGATCCTGGCAGATGCCACACCTCCACGGGGCCAATAGGGTGTTCCTGTGACATGCCACCACCCTGGGCCTTTTGCTCCCTGGGGGATTCCACAGGGTGGGCGGGCCCTGTCCACTGCAGGCACAGCCTGGCGTGTGAGAAGCAGAGAAGTTGGGGAGATGTCTGTATGAGCACTCACCAGCCTGGCCCAGGAGAAGGGGGAATAACACGTGGAGGGGGGAGTTAGTGCGAAGGCCAAGTCCACCCCCAGCTGTGCGGATACAACTGCTGAGTGCTGACTGCGTACCTG
Organism: Smutsia gigantea; assembly: GCA_032199065.1. Taxonomy (NCBI): domain Eukaryota; kingdom Metazoa; phylum Chordata; class Mammalia; order Pholidota; family Manidae; genus Smutsia; species Smutsia gigantea. The sequence continues at coordinate 40,724 of JAVSCE010001166.1, forward strand.
GTCCCGTCCAGGAGGAGCTCGGGCTCAGGGACCGGGGACCCCACCTCCCGCCAGGGTTGCTGTCCTTGTGCAGCTGCGTTGACCTAAAGCGTTTGCAGATGCTGTGGAGATTGGAGGAAAGTACCTGGCTCAGCCTGGGGGTCAGGAGCTTTGATGGGAGCTGTGGGCACTCCAGCCAGAAAGCACCCCAGCACATTGAGTCCTAACTGACCTGGGGAACGTGTTAAAGGGGCGGATGCCTCTGTCACTTGCCCACCCCACCCTGTGGTAGTTGTCAGTTGGTCTTGGGTGAGGCCAGGTGTTTTTGACATGCGCCCCTGGTGATTTCAATCATGATGCAGGTCTGGGAACCACAAGAGCAGCCCTGACCACCAGTCTAATAGTGATAGTCACGAAAGGAGCAGCAGAAGGAAGCAGAGGAAGGGCGAGCACCCAGAGCACATCAGATGTGCCAGCCCTACAAGTGCTTTACGCGCACTGGGCTCCATGGCTCTCCCAGCAGCCCTGGTACATAGGTACTATGACTGCCTGGATGTCACAGAGGAGGAAACTGAGGCACAAAGAGGTTAAATAATTTGCCCATGGTTATGTTAGTAATGAATTTGGACCCATCAATCCATTTCCAAGGTCCCCTATCTTGCACTGCCTTTATTGTTGAAAAGGCTGAGGCCCAGAAAGGGTCAAGGACTTGCCCAAGGTCCCACAGGACAGAAGTGGCAGTGCCACACTGGAACCCGGGTTTCCTGACTCCTGGCCCAGCCACCTCATATCTCAGAGGCCAGTCCCAGGGTGGTGGCCAAGAAATGACGGTGCCCCCTGACCCTAATATCACCATGGTCTTCTCTTCCAGGTGGTATCAGTCTGACCTTGAAGGACCCCCGATGGGTGGGTGCCTGGTGGCTGGGCTTCCTCATCTCTGCCGGTGCAGTGGCCCTGGCTGCCACCCCTTACTTCTTCTTCCCCAGGGAGATGCCCAAAGAGAATCATGAGTTTCGCGTCCAGAGAAAGGTCTCGGTAGTTGGAGCCTCACCTGTCAGCAAAGTAAGCCTCCTCCACATCCCCACCCACTCACACGCCTTTGTAGCAGTAAACTTCACGCCTCCTGGCACTGCACTTGACAGCTTACAGAGCCATTCCTATCCAGGCTTCATTGTATCCCCAGCAGCCCTGCTCAGAATATTCCCTGCCCCTTCCACAGCTCAGGAGGTCAGGGGCCAGAGAAGGGAGTGACCCACCCCAGGTCACCAGGCCAGCAGGGGCAGCACGGGAATGAGAACCCCAGCCCGTCTGAGCCTGTGTCTCTCGCTCTAACTACTACCCTTACTGCCTCTCTTGTCAAAGTTTTTTGTAAATTCTAAATGTGCTGGGGCAATGTGCAGAGCTAGGAGGAGGTGCAGGGTCAGAGGAGGGTCTGGAAAGACTTCTCTGAAAAGGAGGGATTTGAGCTGGGCTTTGAAAGACAGTAGAAGCAGGGCAAGGAGAGAGCAGGGCAGTCTAGCTACAGAAATAACCAGGGCAAAGGATTTGGGTGTAGAAGTGAATCTCACCTTATCAGGGACATTAAGAGGATAGTTGTGTACTGAGTATCTCCTCTGGGTCAGGTGTCAGGCTGGACCCTGGAGCTGAGCACCTGGTCTGTGCCCTTAAAACAGGCACAGCCCAGTGAGCACAAAGATGCACTGATAAGTAACAACTGGTGGGCTGCTCCGGGGGAATCTTTCTGAATCCCCCTGCTTGGCTTGTGGGGCAGGTGGTCTTTCCTCAGGGGAGGACATTGAGGCCCCGCAGGTGCAGAGATATTCCCAAGGTCACCTTGCTGGTAAGAGAGGGCAGAGCCACAAGAGCCACAGGGCAAGAGAGATGATTTCGGGCCCAGGGCCTCCAACTTCTCCACAGACTCAGGAGAACATAAGTCCTAAAAAAAGAATAAACTGGCTCTAAAATACAAGAGAAAGTGACAAAATAGTAATGTTTTGTAGAAGCTCAATAATATGTTACTAATGTCAAATTCATTAATTTTCTTTAATATTCAAACACATTTCATTACATTCTGAAAATGTGTGCATTAGAGTTTCCCTTATCCCAAGCATGGGAGTGTGGTGGGCAATGCTCCTGTGTTTCTCCTTGGCTCACACACACAGTACTTCTGTGGCCAGGTGTGTGTGTTTCTTCCCATGTCAGCCAATTCTCTGTGACTCCCACTGCAGGTGCTCCAGTTAATTCCATTTGGACACTGTCAAGCTGGAGATAGCGTCAGATCCCACAGGGTAAGGGCTCAGTCCCACCAGAGTGCCCCCATCTTCAGAGGCCAATCATAAGTAGTGAGTCCCCAGGTTACCCACAACTACTGCCTGACTTGGCTACAAATCTCAGGTTCCCACAACCTCCACCTTGGATTCCATTATTTACTAGAACAGTTCACAGAACTCAGAAAAGCACTTACTTATATTTACCAGTTAATCATATAATAAAGGATATGATAAAGGCCACCAATGAACAGCCAGATGAAGGGATTTATAGGGCAAGGTCTGGGAGGGTCCCAAGTGCAGGAGCTTCTGTCCCCATGGAGTTGGGGTACATCACCCCTGATGGTGGGGCTGAAATTTCCAAGCTTCTAATGAAGGGCTTAGTCTCTCTGGTGACTGGCCCCCATCCTGGAGCCACCAAGAGTCACCTCATTAGAAAAAAAGATGTTTTCCTCTCACCCAGGAAATTCCAATGGATTTAGGAGCTTGGGGTCAGATGGTTTTCATCACTGAGGAAATTACATAGATCTTAGGAGCTCTGTATCAGGAACCAGGGTCAAAAAGTAAATATTAGAACAGAAGATTCTCCCAACACCCCTATTTACAAGAGCTTTTGGAGCTCATTATCAGGAACCAACACAAAAGCCAACATGTATTTTAGTCTAATATATATTTCTTATTATTTCACAGGGAGGTAATTGTTGAGAAATCACAGACAATCATAAATTAAGTTAGTTGTTGCTAAGTAATTCTAATTTCAAAGAGACAGTTTATAAAAATCCTGTCAACTATTTTGCAGCAAGAATAATTCTATTTAATATGGCAGGTTGGTGCATTTGAATATGTTTGCCGTAATGTAAAATAGGGCCTCTTTCTCAGAGCAGGAAAGCTCAGACCTAGGAGAAAGGGCTGAAAATGTCTCTGTTTGAAAACAGTGGGATTTAAGCCCAAGTCTGTCCGACCCCAGACCTGGAGGCCCTATGAACGTCACCTCCCACCCTCCACCCCTGCAGGAGCAGAGGGTATGTACACGGGGGACCAAAGGAAATTGATGTTGGACAGCCAGTAGGGGCCAGAATAGGAGAGGCCTTGTCTGCCTGCTTTAACAGCAGCAGGTAGCCCTGGAAGGAGGGGAAGCCGACGGTCCCATGGTTCTGCTACCAGATGCTAGGCAAAGAAAGGATTGCAAGGGACAAGGAAGTACGTGGAGAGCAGCTGGGATCAGGGAGACTGATGCTGAAGCAGCTACGGCTGGGGTCCAGCAGCTGTGGGAACTGGGGCATTGGCAGTGTGGTGGGCCGTGGAGATGAGTCCAGGAGCTGTCCAGGAGGGGGACTACAGATCCGGGCGCTGCTCTGCCCTGGGACCTCACAGAGACAGTGAAGGGCTAGGCTGGTGCTGGGCTCACAGGCAGGGGGAGGCAGGCACTGTTTCAGGGGAAGAAGACACTGTAGAGCCACAGATGGGCCTTTCCAGTTCTAGCTAGCTTAGGCTAAAATTTGAATGGGATAGAATTCCTGGAACTGGGAAAGAGTTCTTAGAAGTCCGGAGTGGGCAGGGGAGTGAGCCTGGGTTGCTGGTGAGGGCCTAAATTTGAACAGAGCAGAGCAGCCCCTTGGGCCACGGGTAGAAGAGGTAGCAGAAGCAAGCATGAGACTTGTCTACACTGGGCCCCGGTCACACCAATTGTCAAGTCACTGCCCCATTCTGATTTGCTGTGTGAGATGCCGAAGTTAGATTCCTGGAGCAATAGTCTGTGCGCCTTGGATTCTAAGAAGGCACGATTTCTTGAGTCAAAGAGGCTCTGATGCAGCCATTCGGATTTTAAGAGCTGCATCTCTGTGATGCCTTGAAGCCCTGGCTCCGCGGCAGTGAACCGTCTGGCTGTCTGGATTCATTCTGTCAGCTGGGGATGGGTAGTGGGGAAAGAAGGGGGTGAGAGGTTCTTTAAAAAGAACCAAAGTCTGAGAACATGCTGATCTGCTTCCAGCAGCTCTCAAGCAATAAATATTGATGTGGGAGGAATTGTCCCCCCGCCTCCTCGAGGCTGCCTTGGTCTGTCTGCAGTTACTCAGGCTGGTCCAGCCCACTCAGGCCACTGATGAGGAGGTGGGTGGGCCAGGAGGAAGAGTGCGATTAGGCAGAATTGCTGCCAGAAAGTCCAGGTCCCCAGACATGTGATGTGTATCATCTGCAGAGAGTGGGAAGAGGCAGGAGGCAGAAGTGGAGAAGGTAGGGGAGGTTTTGCTCCGGTCCCTTCCAACATCCCCTCTCAGGCTCAAGGGTCCCCTAAATATCCTCCTAGAAGTTAATACAATGTTTAATGGTATCCAGGAGGTGGTGGTATGTTATATAGTTTGTATGACCCAGAGAAAGTCTGTGACCTCAGTCCCCCTATCTATACAATGGGCAGAAGATTGGCCAAGGTCTGCCAACTCTGACATGTTCAGTGATGTCTCATCTTAATGGCTCCCTGTCTCTGGAGGAGAACCTGAGCATTTTGACAGGGGACAGGGGGACATTCCATAGCCCCTGTCCCAAGGAGCTCTCAGGTAGTGAAGGAAGTCCGGGTACAGACAAGTGAGGGATGACTGAATGGCATTTCAGGTTTCTCCCATGGCCAGTGCGTAGAGTTCTGTACCTGGGGCGGGGAGGGGACATGGAGATGACTGTGAGATGGGGGCTTGGGGGGCCACACAGGGCATGGGAGGGGGCAGAGCTCTGCTTTGCTGCCTTTGGCTCTGTCCGTGTACCTGTGACCTTACAGCTCAGGTGGCCACCCTAACATCCTCCTAGGAGCGAGCCAGGGCAGGTCTCACCTCTCTCTAGGCCTCAGTCTCCCTATATACAATCAGCAGGACTCCTGGCAAATGGCTCTGCAGAGCCTATGGAGTAAAGATGGTCTCCTGCAGGCTCCCTAGCAGGTCATCTGGCCCCATTTGTCCATGGCTGTAAGACCCCGCTCTGTCAGCAACCCTCCTGTGCCCTCCACCCCCTCAGGTTCCTGAGCACCCACGCTTAGGGTTGGGCAGGGGCTGAGAAGGGCCTTATCCATCAAGCTCCTCTGTCTCTGCCCAGCCTCTGGCCACCACTGGCCTCTGCTACCTTCCCGTAGGGTCACTGTCCCTTGGTTCCTATTTCCCAGGAGTCTCTATGTCTGTCATTCTGGGGTATCACTCAGATTTGGGGATTCTAAGATTATACAGTGTTAAAGTGCTGTGTTTCTTGTTGTTAAAGCTTCTCAAGTACTTATGTTCTATTATTCTAAGATTCTATGTCTCAAATAGAATTTTGATCTGTGAGTCCCCAAATTCATGTTTCTAAATGGCTACAATTTTGTCCTACCTGTCTATGAACTCCATTGTCTCCTAGTTATTAACCTTGACATGCTTCTCTGGGAGAATGATCAGGGATGGGGATGGGACTCGACAGGGTCAATGGCCCTTAAACCCAGGACTTAGGGCCATACTCTTAGGGTCTGCCAGATGGAAGACCCCTGTTCCCTGGGGATTTTGTGTTCCCCTTGCAGCCCCTGTGAGGTCGGAGGTGCCTCCATACATCCCCTCCCCAAGCTGGCCTGGGAGCCCTTCTGTGTGCTTTCCCATCCCTGGCAACCCAGGCCTTGTGACTCCACCCTCTCCCCTCCTAGGCTCTCTAAGGTCCAGATCTAGTGTGATCATCCATTTCAGTTCCCAATCCACCTTACAGATGGAGAGATTGAGGCCCAGAGAGGATCAAGTTTGTGCAGAGCTTGGCCAGCATCACCTCCCCCTGCACCAATCAGTGCAAAGCCAGTCTTGACCCCAAAGGGTGGAGAGGCCCCCGTCTGTGGCCTAGTGCAGATCAGAGCTTCCTAAAACATCAGGGCTGGAAGGCCCTTTGGGGTGGTCTGCTTGCGTTGTTTTTAATCTGCACCAACAGAACCCCAAGGGTATCACCATAGGGAGATGGAGGAAAGGTCTCCCTTGCAGACTAAGGACTTTCTACACCCTACACACACACATACAACCCTCCACCTATACCCACATGCTTCCGCCAGACCAGTCTTACTTTTTTGTGTTTTTATACAGTCTTTTGAGTGAGATTTCAGTTGAGGAAAGGGTTCTGTTGCTTAAAACCAGTTTTTAAAACACTGATCTAGTGCAATATCCCCATTGGACCGAGGAGGAGATTGAGGCTAGAGAAGAGAGCTGGTTGGTAGCTGATCTGGCCTAGAGGCATCCCAGTGGCCGGGAGGGAGGGCAACAGCTGGAGTTAGACATGCGGTGAACCCTGGCTCTGCCACTTACTGATTCTGAAATCTGTAAAGTAGGTATAACCACAACATGTCCGTGGGGCTGGGGTCACAGCCCTCATGCAACTTCCTCTGAGGACAGCTCCTGGGTCCCTGGAGGCCCAGCAGACAGTGGGGCCTTCCGGGTGCCAGACCACACACAGTGTCCCATGTCCTGCAGGCTTGCAGCAGTCAGCATACAGCCCCAAGAGGGGAAATTCTAACCAGGCTTGCTGACCAGGGCAAACCACAGCCCAAATGGGGGGGACTCCATGCCCTGCTCTGAGCAGAGGCACAATGTTCCTGTGTCCAGGGCCCTATGAGTCAGGAGTCTTTCAAAACAGATGCAGGGAGAGAGGCAGAAACCTGTGGAGAGCACAGAGGCAGGAGCAGGGGAAGGCCAGTGCCTCCCGCACTACAGGGGAAAGCCCAGGTCTCTCAGCCTGGCAGCCTAAACCGCCTGTCTCCTGCTCAGATTCTCTTGGCCATAGTTAATCTAGTTTCTCCATTACCTCCCGCACACAACAGGCCCCTTCCCACCACCACACTACCACACTTTTGCTGTACTATGCCCTTGCTTCAAATCACCCCTCCCTCCAAATCCCAAACCATACTTCTAGACGCCTTCCCTGACCCACCAGCCCCTAAAGGTCTGTCCTCCCCTCCTGTCTCCAAGCTGCATTCTCTTCTCACAGCATGACATGGGGGGAGACCAGGGTGCTAGAGGACCTGGGTTCAAGAGACTGCTCTGCCAGGTCATCTCTGGATGACACGTCTCCTTTTGGAGGCCTCAGTTTCCTCTTCTGTGAAATAGATACAGTAGTAACCCCTCCACCAGCCCCCTGTGGGAACTAACTGGCGTGGTGGATGTGAAAGTGCAGTGTGGACCACATAAGGCTGTTCATGGACAGCAGATGACATTGCCGTTGTTTTTGTTTACATGAGGACAGGGAACCTCAGGCGAGGGACTCACAAGATTCCGCCCGCCTGAAGGATGGGCCTGCTCTGCCCTATCAAAACCTGCTGGGAAGTTTACCACCTGTCTCTGCCCTCCTCCTTCTGTTCCTGGGGCCGCACCCCTCTCCTCAGGCAGGCAGGGCCTTCCCGCACCGCTCTCCCATTGCTCCCTTAGGACTGAGGCAGGCACAAGGAGGTTCTCTAATTCTCTTTAAGGCGCGTGTCCAGAGAGCTACTTGACGCACATATGTAATTCTGAATGTTTTAGTAGCCACATTTCAAAGTAAAAGAAATTAACTTTAATTATATATTTTGTTTGACCTACTACATCTAGTCTCATTTTAGCATATCATAAATATGAAAAAATTAATAATGGTCTATTTCCCTTTTTTTTAGACTAAGTCTGTGAAATGCAACCTGTGTTTTATCTTTGCGGCACATCTCAGTTTGGCCTAGCCACATTTCCAGTATCATTGGGCACTCACAGCCGCATCAGACAGCCAGCTCTACGGGACAATGAATGGGCCCATAGCGCCTCACCCAGAGAAATAAGATTCCAACGAAGGGGTTTCGGGTCCCTTCACATCACACCACTAGGGTGCCTCCTAATTCTGCCAGCCTGCACCAGGGCCTCTGGCTCACAGGGCTCAGTGGACAAAGCATGAGTTTCCTACTCAGGCAGGCTTGAGCCTAGATCTTAGTTCCGCCGCTTTCCAGTTGCGTAATGTTGAGCAAGTCACCTAACCTTGCGGCTTGTTTGCTCACTTGTGGAGTTTAGGTCTCCTTCCTTGCAGGTCCCACTGAGGGTGGAGCAGGGGCATGCAGGGCCACTAGCCCACTTGCTAGTGGCCTGGTGTGCCTGGAACCCGTTCTGCAAAGCCCCCCCAGTACTCAGGGTAGACCCTTGGCCCCTACTCTGAGCCACTGGCAGTCTGAGGGCATGCTTGCTGCACGAGAGCATCTCCTGCTGGTGTTCCCATTTTCTCCCCAGAGCCTGGCACTGGCTGTACCCACTGCCTGTCAGAGCTGTCCCTTGCACCCCTTTCTTAGATATTTACCAGACACCCACTATTTCACTCCAGTCCCTGTGCGGGACACCAGGGTTTCAACAGAGAACAAGACAAACATGATCCCTGCTCTGGCAGAGCTCAGAGTCCAGCAGGTGAGAGAGACACTGAACAAGGTTTGACTCAGGCCAGCCTGTGTGTGAGACAGATACGTGGCCTGAGGTCTCCCCCTGCCCCCAGGGCCAACCAGCTAAGTACACAGGCTCTGGAGCCAAGCTGTCTGGGTTTAAATCCTAGCCAATCACTTACTAGTTGTGTGACCACGCAGGTTACTTCATGTCTCTGTGCCTCAGTTCTATCTACTGAAAAAACAGGAATTATAATGGTACCCACTTTAGAAGGCTGCCTTGAGGTTTCAATGAGTTAAGGCATTAGTCATTAGACCAGTGCTAGGCACATAGTAAGTGCTTAGTAAGTATTAAGCATTAACTTAATGGCAAGAACAATATTATTGAATCATTATTTCCTTCCTTCTTCCTGACAACCAGAAGACCATGACTGTGTCCCCTCAAGTCTTCTCTTTCCCAGAAAAAAGACCTCTCCCTCAGGAGTGCACATAGGCGTCCTCACGCAGGCGCAGAGACACACTCAGGGTGTCCATGAGCGCCTCATAGTGGGGTCACAGAGCCGAGCAATCCTCTCTGTGTGTGGCCTGACTCATCTAAAAGTTGCAGATGGGCTGTTGCCTCTTGCCTCCGCGACCCAGCTCCCTTCCTGTCACAGCAGATGGTACAGGGCAGGATGGGCCCATAGGCCGGAACCAGCCCCACCTCCAGGCAAGCACAGCTCAGGGGAGGCTCCTGCCGTGGTGACTCTCCAGGTGACGACAGCCACGAGTGCTGTACCTGAAGCAGCAGTGCGGTGACACCCTCACCTGGAGGCTGGTGATGCTGAGGGAGGTGAAGAAAGTGGCTGGGATTGTGAAGGTGGTAGAGGCAGTGATGGTGACACTGGTGATTCTGGCAGTCATGATGATGTTGGTGGTTCTGAAGGATCAGGTGACAGGGGCAATAGTAATGATTGTACTGGTGGGGTGACCATGATGGGGACAGTGGTAATAGTAAGAACAATATTGGTCATTTATTCATGATGGTGTGGGTGATGCAATGGGCATTTCAGACGATGAGAATAATGATGACGACAGTGGTTACTGGTGGTGATTTTCTTGGTAATGGTGGTAATGATTGTGTTGTTAATGACAGTGATGACAAAATTTAATCACTGGAATTTCATCTATTTTTCTAAAACCACTTTTGAGAACCTATCAAGCGAAGAACAAATGGAACATTGCTGGCCCCTATTGCTCCTGATGAGGTGATAGCCCCTGACCCTCTTCTCTGCAGAGCTCCCTTCCCCAGCCCACAGGCATCTCTGGGCAGAATGGCTGGCATCCAGTGGACTACACTAGGTTGTGTGTCTTCCCAGGGTGAAGACCCCCCCTCTGAGCAGAGCCCTGGGGAGTCCTCAGGGAAGCAGGACGGATTAGCCCGGATTGCACCAGACCTGACCGTCATCCAGTTCATTGAAGGCAAGTGAGCTCAGGCCAGGCTATGGGGAGGTGGGGCCCGAGGGCTAAGGGTTCCAGGGCCCCTTCCCAGCTTTCTTGATTCGTCTTTCTCACCTACAGGCCCCTCATGAGCATCATATACCCCAGTAAGTCTTTGTAAGTCATACAATCCCCTCTGCCTGGAACATCATTTATTTTTTTGCTAGCTATCAAAATCTTCCTGGTCCCTTTAGGTCAAGCTCAAGTGCCACTCCTCTCCTTCCCCCAGTGAGCCTGGCTTTCCCTCCTCTGAGGTCTAAACCCTCAGGGCCTTGCTCTGCCTCTCTCAAGGACTATTAGGAGAATCACATGGAATGATGAATGGAAGGCCCTTGGTATACTATTAAAAAACTGTACTTATATAAGGTACAATTATTATTTCAATATATTCCAATTTCACCCCTGCCCTACCATTATTATTCTAACTGTGTCCTAGGACAGTAAATTGAACTAACTGTGGCTTAGGAAGGTGACTTGCTTCACCCCCAGCCTCCTCCCCCTAGCCCCACACTGAGGGCTTTTGCAACACAAAGTTAATTAGGTCCAATTCTTGGGAAGAGTTTCTGAAGACTTTCCATAATCCCAGCCCCTGGTTCTCCAGCATCGCCAGGGAAAGGAGGACTTGGACCCCATGGGGCTGAGCCTAGAGGCAAAAGGGGCTTAGCCTCCCTAACCTCAGGTTACCCCAGCTGCTGGAAGGCTCCAGCACGCTGCTGCATGGAAGAACTTATTCATCACTGCTTTGGCTCCTGCCCAGAGAGAAGCTGGGGCCATTTGCTGAAACCAGATCCTGGAGCGGGTGTTCTAGGCTATCTCTGGTGGTTTGAGCTTCTACGTGAGCCTGAGGAGACTGAGGCAGGGCTGGACACAGACCCTGTGGCTGGTCAGCCATCCTGGCTTCTGGGCTTTCTGCTGAGTTCCAGCGGGACCAGTGGGACCCTGAGGTTTGGCCTTGACCACCTGGGACCATAGGGAAGCTAGAGGGAGTAGGAACCGTGGTCTCTCCACTGGAGGAGAGGTAAACTCTTGGGGAAAGACTGTTCCTGACCTCGGGAATGCCCCTGTTTGATGGAGGAGACAAGTCCCTGAGCTGGAGGTGGCCCTGTTTGATGGGTGGGACACAGTTGCTGTGCTAGGGGGACCTGGGTGGTCCCTGTCTGATGGAGGAGGCATAGTCCCTGAATGGAGGGAGAACCTACCTTGTCTAATGGAGGAGACCTGGCTTTTGTGCTGGAGGAGACCCGTGTCTAATGAGGAAGACGTTATCCTTGAGTTAAGGGAAGTCCCTAACAAATGGAAGAAGCATAGTCCCTACACTGAGAGAGGACCTGTCCTATCTGAGGGAAGATGCCTGGCCTCTGATCTGCAGGAGGCGCTGGTCTGCTAAGGGAGATATCTCGGAGTGGAGAGAGGCCGCCCTGGCTTATCTGATGGGGAAGGTATTGTGCTAAGCTAAGGGAAGCACCTATCTGACGGAGACCTGCCTCTGAGCTAGAGAGGGCCCCTGGAGTTCCCTTCAGGTCTCCCTTTCTAAGTAAAAGGCATATCCCTGCCATCCAGGAATTTTCCATCTGTCCTAAGGACAGGCTGTAGATGCTGAGGAGAGATAGATGGCCCCCAGTGCACTGCAGTGACTAGCACAGGAGAACCCGATGGAAATGAGAGGGAGCCCTCTGGAGTCAGGCAGGCAGAGAGGCACAGGGATGTGGGGTGGAGATTAGGGGATGGAAACGAGAATGGCCCTTACACCAGGAGTCAGGAAACTCCCGGCAACTCCAGGCTTTGCCCTAGTCTCCCTGGATGAACTGGGGCAAGTCCCTGCCCCTCTCTGGGCCCCACCTGCTCAATGAAGTCACCTGTACAGCTTGAGCCAATCCCAGGCCAGTCCTGGCCAGGCCAGCTCATAGAGGGAGGGAAGCTGAGCAGCCCCCTGCGGTGAAGGCTGGGCATCACACCTCCCTACGCCAAATTCTTGCTGAAGGCACTGCGTGTATGGCAAGGGACTAGGGACAGAAGGCAAGCCTGGGGCATGAAGCAGGGGGAATTCCACCGCCCCAGCTCCCACCCACCCTGCCTGGACTGTTTGTCTTTATTTCCTGGCTTCCAAGGAAACAGCTCCTGGTCCAGCCCAGGGGGCTAGGGAACCATCTGCTTTGGCTCTGGCCATGCTCTGAGGACCAACAGAATCTCCCATGACAGAGGCCTTTGTCCTGCTGCTGCAGGAACAGAAGCGACTCCTGATAACCCAGAGGCACCCTATGGTCCACCCTCTCCAACAGCTCAGCCTGGCGAGCAGTTTGCTCTTCTGACGGATGCCTCTTCTTAGAAAGACCTTTCCTCCTCTCTCCCCTACACCTGATGTCTGATTTCCATCTCGCTTCCTGCAAGCAGAAGCACATCTCTCTCGCTTGTTAGTGGAGAGACATGTCAGAACAGACACATGTCAGAACAGAAGGCGTTCTTGGCCCCACGGTGGCTGCCCCTGCTGATGAAGGTCCTGAGGCCCAGAGTAAGGGACTTGCCCAGTGTTATGTGCCCTTCGGTTGAGCAGGGTTGCAGTGAGGGGACTGTGTATGCAAAGCACAGTTAGGAGCTAGCGGGAGATGGGAGAGATCATCAAAGTCAGAAAGTCTCTTCTATTCCTCTCTCCAGGCTTTTGCCCCTGTTGGGCCCCTACTTAAAATTCCCTTTCCCCCACCACTGCCCTTCTCCGGACCCTCCCATTCTTCAGGCCCTACCTCTGGCCCACCTCCAGGAAGTGGCCCAGCACAGAGCACCAGGTCTCACTTTGTCCAGAGGTCTTAGGTTCTACCCCAACATTTTGATATTTGATCACATGTTAGTCTGTGTGTCCATTCATTCATTCCATAAATATTTATTGAGGACAGACTCTGTCCAGGGCTCTGGAGATTCAGCAGTTAACATCACAGACAAAAATCCCTGCTCTAAGGGAGGCTTACATTCTGCTGAGGTGATAATAAAACGGCCAAATGAGTAATATGTGAGGCATGTTCGGTAAAGTGCTTTGGAGAAACGTAAACTAGGGGTGGAGAGATCAGGGGCAGGGATGCTGTCCCATGTTGGGGACACAGAAGGGAAGACAAAGGTCTAGGTTGCCTTGGAAAGAGTGATAGCAGGACAGGCTAGAAAGGGCTGAGTGAAAAATAATGAGATGCATAAATGCAACAGAAGAAATGAAGTGAAATGGGGTGGGATGAATGAAATAGAAGCAAATAGAATGGTACGGAATGGAACTATATGGAACTGAATTTTGAATAGAATTGAAGAGAAAGAAACACAATTGAGTAAATAGAATCAAATGAAACATAATTTCAAAAAATGCAATAGAATTAAATGGAAAGGACTCAGATGTCATGGGGCCGAACTGAATGGAATAGAATTAAATGGAATGAGATGGGATCCTGAACAGGGCAGGATGGGACAGAAACAAACGGTATGGCTGGCCTGCCCACCCTGACCTTCTCCCACCCCCCCCAACAGTCTTTCCCAGGGTGCTGCTGCGGACCCTGCAGCACCCCGTCTTCCTGCTGGTGGTCCTGTCGCAGGTGTGCACGTCATCCATGGTGGCAGGCGTAGCCACCTTCCTGCCCAAGTTCCTGGAGCACCAGTTCTCCATCACAGCGTCCTATGCCAACCTGCTCATAGGCTGCCTGTCCATCCCGGTGGCCATCGTGGGCATCCTGCTGGGGGGCATCTTGGTCAAGCGCCTCCACCTGGGCCCCATTCACTGTGGCACCCTCTGCCTGCTGGGGTCGCTGTTCTGCCTAATTCTCAGCCTGCCCCTCTTCTTCCTGGGCTGCCCTACCCACCAGATTGCCGGCATTATCCGCCAACCTGGGTGAGTGTGTGGGGGACCCAGGAGCTTAAACATGGGGAAGGGGGGCGGCAGGGGTGGCCCAGACCAGGCCAGGTCAAGGGGGCGCCCACCTACCTCAAATCTCTCATCTCCTCCCCTCCCCTCTCACCTCCGTTGTGAGCAGGGGGACTTCTCTCCCAAAGTTCTGTGAGGGTGTCAGGCACCACCAGAAGGGGCAGGGCTCCAGGGGCAGGACAGCTCAGGCCTGGGAGGGGGGGAGGCTGAGGCAGGACAAAGTCACATGGAGCCGGCATCTCCAGAGCGGCCAGACCCTGCGGGCTGAGTGGAGGTGGGGCGCAGGCCCCAGCTCAGCCTGAGGAAGGCCTTGCTCGCAGGGGAGGGCAGGCCGGCGGGGACGGAGCATGCTCTCCATCCAAGGGGTTTGGGTGGTAAAGGGGCCTGGCCGGTTCCCACTGGGGATGCTGCAGAGGGGACATCTGCCTGGGGAAGACTTGTCCTGGAGACCTTGGAGATTCCTTGGTTCTTAGAGCCTGAGGGCTGAAATATTGCTGTTCTATGACCCTAAAATTCCAGAATTATTTTTCCATGTCTGTGGGGCAACACCTGCTTCCACTCTCCAGAAGGAAAGCCCCGATGCCTAGCTCCCATCTACCTCCCACCATCCCCCCACCAGGACACATACCCCGCCCCTGGGAGCCATCTTGGATATTGGAAGTTATCACGCTGCCTCTTCTCCAGAATGATTTCATTTTTCCTGGGAACTGCTCTAGGCTAAGGGTGGCCCAACACCCAGCCAGATTTCTCCATCTTTCCTCATTCCTGCCTCTCCCTGGGCACCTCCTGCCTCCACCCAGGCGCCTGCTTCCCGCACCTGGGGCTCCTTCTGTAGGACTGCAGGGCACCTGGCTCGGGGCCCAGAAGTGCTGACCCCTGTGCTCTGTCCCAGGTCCCCCCTCCTCACCCTCCCTGCCCCCTCCCTTCCTGTTCCTCTCCTTTTCTCCATCCTGTCCAGGGTGGGGCCTCCTATCTATAGAGACCTGTTCTAGGCACGGTCGGTGGGGTTCACGCAAGCTCTCAGGAAGCCCCTGGTCTGAGGAGATAGCCAGGGCCTTTAAATGATTTTCAGAGTAAAAAATAAATGGATGTTGTACCATATATTTTTTAAAGTAAATGGGAAAAAAGTCAGCCTTCAGGAGGGATCCAAGTAGGAGTAAAGCTTGACAGAGTGAACGGGTGTAGTGAGCCAAGAGGCCAGGAGCTGCAGGGTGGGGGCGGGGAGGGGGATCCCCAGCTCAGCTGACAGACAGGAGGATGGGGCCCAGAGCGAGGAAGGAACAGGTCAGAGATCCCACAGCTGGTCAGATCTCCTGACTGGGCCCCTCACACACAGCTCGAATCTTCTAAGAGAAGGAAGTAATCTAGCTCATCAAGAAAAAGGTACTTTTCATCTGAAACTAAATTCTGGGAGGAACTTGGGTTCCCTAAAGAAGGTCCATTGAGGAGCGGCAGTTTTGCGAAGTTCAAAGACTTGTAGGACCTCAGAGGCCTCGCAGACTCCCCGCTTCCGCCACCCGGAGGCCTCCCACAGCTTCCAGCCCATCACCCTGCTCGCATATCTCCATTGCAAGGAGCTCACCATTGTACCGCCCAGTGGCAGCCCAGACACTGGAGGCCTCTGTGTGGAGCAGAAAGGCTGTGGCTCTCAGGGCTGGAGAGCCGGGCTGTTGTGGCCTGAGGGAGGGACAGCCAGGCTAACCCTGCCACATCCTTTCCTCCCAGCTCACAGCCTGAGCTGGAGATGTTTCCAGACTGCATGGAGCCCTGTTCCTGCCCATCTGATGGCTTTAACCCTGTGTGTGACCCCAGAAGGAGTGTGGAGTACCTCACGCCCTGCCACGCAGGCTGCACAAGCTGGGCTGCCCAGGAGGCTCTGGACAAAAGCCAGGTGAGTCAGGTCACCGGCTGCTCCTTCTGCCTCTCGTGGGCTCTGCCCTGCCCTGTCTCTATGCCTGCTATGCTTTCCACCTCTGAATGTTCTCAGTCTCTGGCTTTTCTGTCTGTGTGTCTGTCTGCCTTTCTGTCTCCTTCTGTTGGTAGATGTAGAATATTATTCTCTCAATAAGCTTTCGTCGCCTTTCGTCGCCAGCCAGGGCCCAGCCATGCGCCGGGGCCCAGAGCACAGAGTTGAACATATCTGACCCCAGCTGTCCATGCAGAAGACATGCAAAGGAGATAACTTGGGAATTCAGGGGTGCTGGTAGGCGAGAGCAGGGGTCCCACAAGTACAGGCAAGGGTGGAAGGAGACACATTCCACCAGGAGGGTCCTAGAAAGCTGCACAGGGTGGGACTTCGGTGCTGGATCTTCACGGTGAGTACGCAGACTAGGGAGGGGCTTTTCTAGCAGGGAGAACAGCAGACGCAGAGTCTGGACACAGGTGCATATGGTGTACGCACGCACGTGCACACACAAACACGTGCGTACACACTCAGGCAAGCAGTATTTGAACAAACTGCAAAAGACTTGTTGAGGCAGAAGCAAAAGGGTTCATGGAGGGAAAGCAAGGCCCAGATGAGGAAGGGCCTTGAGTGCCAAGCCACCAGTGGGGACTTTTTTCGGACAGCAGTGGGGAGCCCTGGGTGGGTTTTAAGCAAGGGAGTGACTAGGTCATATCTGTGTTTGATCACATTTGAGGCCATAGTGTGGAGGATGGTGAGCAGAGTGTAGACTAGGAGACAGAAAGGCCAGTAGGGAGACTGGTATAATGAGCCCAGTTGGTCAGTCAATCAGACAGTCAACAAACCCTTGCTTGTGCTGGGGGCTGAGGACCCAGAGCCAGGAGGCACCCAGTTTCCCAACCCTGAATCCTAGATGTCCTCTCTCTTTCTTCTTGCCCTAATTACACCTCCTAAATATCTCAAATCAAAACCCTTTTCTCCATCCATATCCCCCTTCCTCCTACCTCCTAGCCACTTTCTCTATGCTGGGTCCCCTTTACCTGCCTCCTGCATGCTGTCCACCTCATGCCGTGGCCAGAGAAGCTTTTGTACTATCAGCTCCTGTCTTTCCCACACTTAAACTCTTCCCAAGGCTCCTGGCATCCTCAGGCCTTCTCCACCCTTTTCACATCAGCAAGGCCTGGCTACCAGGGCTTGAAGGGAGGATGGTCCCAGAGCCCAAAGGGTTCCTGATGCCCCAGGCCAGCCAGGCTACCTTGAGGGCTGATGGGACAGATCCCTGCACCCCTGTCTCCCAGGATAGGCTGGGGGTCCCTGGAGAACACTGGTCAGGGAAACTCTGATCTACGGGAACAAAGAAAAGCCTGGGCTTCTTGGCTTGGCTCCCCGCCCATCCAGCTTCTGGGGGCACTAGCAGTCTAGACCACTTCTGAAAGAACCTTAGACTGGAGGTTTTTCCGGGTCACCCAGCGGGTGGGAATGCGGGCTGCAACCAAATGTACCTCCAGGCCAGCCTGAGGACATTCCCCTGCAGTTTGTAAAGGGCTCAGCTTTTACTCATATGTCAGTCTTTGGGGGGTCTCAGTTTTCTGGGGGTCTCCTGTTAGACTTTTCACCCTGGCAGAAGGGCCAGGACTTGTCCTCTGGCACTGTAGCCCCCTCAGAGAGGTGTACTGTATTGTACAAGGCTCTGCAAACACCTTGGGGCCAAAACTTGTTTCAGGACTCCACTCACCTCTCTGGGCTCTGGCCACACTTAGTACTGAATCTGACTGTTGTTTACTTTCTGCCAGCTCATGGATGCATTCAGGACAATGTTTTCAAATCTTCGTCTAGCATTTTAAGTTATGGTCAGCAGGGTGACTGTCAGGGAAACTGATCCACTGTGCTTCTGAAAACAGCAGTCCATGTTCCGCTTTCAAGTCCAAGGCTCTTCACAATGTCACTGAGCTCCCCATTGAGCCGTCTGCCCTCTCTCGTGTGAACTCTCTATTCCAGGCAGAAGAAAAGATTTGCTGGGTTCTTTCATGCCACTGTGATTTTACATTTGACTCTCCATCTACTCTTTCCAATTTTCCTCTTAGCAAACTCCTATTCATTCCTCAAGACCCAACCTCAATACCCTTCTTTGGTAAAGCCTGCATTGCCCCTCACCTGCTGAACCAGGGCTCCTATGCTGCCTGCATCTCTCCATCCTGTGATTGAATCTCTCCTTGAGAGTCCAGTCTAGGATACAGTCCCCTGGAAGACTTCAGTAAAGTGGGAAGGGGAGCACACTGAGTTGGAAAGCCTGAATTCCTTTCCTACCAAACACTCTAATTTCTTGCATAGATGGTCAGGAATTTGGAACATTCTGAGATTACCAAGGGGAAAAAATGTGTGTGTGTGTGTGTGTGTATGTGAGGTAGATGCAGTGTGTGCGGTGTTAGCATGTATATGTGTGTGTGTGTGTGTATGAGGTAGGTGTGGTGGTGCTAAGTGTGTGAGGTGTGTGTGTGTGTGTGTGTGTATGTGAGGTAGATGTGGTGTGTGCAGTGGTAGCATGTATATGTGTGCATGGTGTGTGTGAGGTGGGTGTGGTGGTGGTAAGTGTGTGAGGTGTGTGTATGTGAGGCAGATGCGGTGTGTGTGGTGTTAGCATGTATATGTGTGCGTGGTGTGTGTGAGGTAGGTGTGATGGTGCTAAATGTGTGAGGTGTGTGTGTGTGTGTGTGTGCGTGTATGTGAGGCAGATGCGGTGTGTGTGGTGTTAGCATGTATATGTGTGCATGGTGTGTGTGAGGTAGGTGTGGTGGTGGTAAGTGTGTGAGGTGTGTGTGTGTGTATGTGAGGCAGATGCTGTGTGTGTGGTGTAAGCATGTATATGTGGGCGTGGTGTGTGTGAGGTAGATGTGGTGGTGGTAAGTGTGTGAGGTAGGTGTGGTGGTGCTAAGTGTGTGAGGGGTGTGTGTGTGTGTATGTGAGGCAGATGCAGTGTGTGTGGTGTTAGCATGTATATGTGGGCGTGGTGTGTATGAGGTATGTGTGTGTGGTGTTTGGGGAGGTGATGCTTTTCTTGGCCCCTCTCCCTTTTCTCATCTCCACTTCCCTCTCTCCCCACCACCTCTGCCCAGCCTCAGCCCATTTGTGTGCAGATAGCCTCTGTCCAGGTACCAGCCTGGTAGCTCAAGCCATCCTGACTCAGCCAAGGGTCAGAAATCCTAGCATCCAGCCAGCTCTACCCCAGCTGGTTTGTGCCCATGGGTCTCTCACAAGCCTTCTGGGACCCCAGGCCCTTGGCCAGCTGCCTGCCCTTGGAGGTTTCTGAAGGCTCTTCTCCCCTCCCCTCCCCCAGGTTTTCTACACCAACTGCAGCTGCGTGGCGGGGGGCAGCCCTGTGCCGGCAGGCTCCTGTGACTCAGCCTGCAGCCACCTGGTGCTGCCCTTCATGCTCCTGGCTAGCCTGAGTATGGCCGTGGGCAGCATCACACAGACGCCCTCCTTTATGCTCATCCTAAGGTGACAGCGGGCTTGGGCCCAAGTCAGTGGCTACCAAGAGGTCCTAAACCACAGGCAGGACAAGAAATCCTGAGGGCGGAGTTTGAAGAAGGAGGCCATTCAGATGTCCTGGGCCCCCATAACAGATGAGGCTTTATGGTCTTGTCTCCATCCTCATGGCAACCTGCTGAGATGAACTTTTTCTCCCCATCTCACAGATAAAAAAAACTCAGAGAAATTCAGAAGCCAGCCCCAGGTCATGTAGCAACTGCTAGGTCAAACATACTGGTGCTGTGACGCAGAGCCCAGGCCCCTGCTTGCCCCAGGGGAGGCGAGGCCACCCCAAGTCCCTGCCCCACGGCCTCCCAGCGACGCTGAGGAGGAGGTGGAGGGGTTTCACTTGATTCCCCACCCCCACCCCACCGGAGATGCAACTAGAAAACCAAACCGTGTCAGTGTGGTTCACGATTCTGAATGCCACTTCAGGTCAACGGGTACTTATTAAGTGACCACTGTGGACCCAGACCATGCTAAGCACTGCCCCTTGGTCCAAGATCTTTCTGGCCGTTGCCCTGAGGGCACCTGTTGGGACTGACAGATTGTCACCTGAAGCCAAGTCAGCATCTTCCGGGGCGCGGCTGGAATAAGGGGTCCTCCACACAAGATAATTCCAAATTTTCACATATTGGGACTATTTTATTTCCTGTGTGTTTTCCGGAAAATAAGAAGGGGATGAAGCTCCCTACAAATATTCAAAGACCCCTAGATCCGTAAAACAGCCTGGCCACGAGAGTGGAAGCAGAGGAATCAGTCGGCCTAGCCGGCAGCCCAAGACGGGTTAACGCAGGCACAAGTTGGTGCTACACAAGTTCTGACTCTTGACGCCCATCAGCAATGGGACCTTGACCAAGTCATTTAACCTAAGTGCCTATCAGTCTCCTTATCTGTAAAATGGAGCTAATGACATCCCTTCCTCATGGGGGTGATGTGGGGTTGCAGTACTGAATGGCTGCACCCTAGTAAGCACCCCATAAATGCCAGCCGCTGGCAGTGCTTAGGAGGGGGAGCCAGTGGTTGCCAGGGCATCCCAGGCTGCAGTGTTTCCGGCTGGTGGGGAAGATGGGTGGCGTGTCTGGCTGCCCAGCTCCTGGCCTGCCAAGTGTAGGAGAAAGGGGAGAATTTGGTGGGGTCAAGGGGTGGGGAGAGGGGAGGTGTCTGTGCCCAGGAACGCAGGGGTGTCTGCACGGGGCCCTGGTGGTCATGGGAGGGCCAGGTTCCTGGGGGCCCAGGATCTGCTGCTTTAAGGGAAATGATGAACCCGAACCCCCACCCCAGGGCCTTCAGACCGGGGAGAAGGCTGGCGCTGGGTGGCGGGAGAGAGGACATGCCGAACATCCCGAGAACTGAGCTCTGTCAGTCCTCACGGCGCCTGTGTCCTTGCTTGTTAGGGGAGTGAAGAAAGAAGACAAGTCTCTGGCTGTGGGGATCCAGTTCATGCTCCTGAGAGTTCTGGGTAAAGACCCTGCTTGGGACCACTGGTCCGGATGCCCGCCGTGTGCCGCCTAGGGGGCACAGGGTGCAGTTCCTGACCTTAGGGTTCACAGGCCCAAGGGGCAACCGATCCAGCCCAGGTACCCTGGAGGTGGGTGGGCAAGCAGCTAGACAGCCCATCGGGGAGGCAGCCTCTGATACCTGGGTCAGGGGTGGGCTTAGACAGCCCATCGGGGAGGCAGCCTGATACCTGGGTCAGGGGTGGGCTTAGACAGCCCATCGGGGAGGCAGCCTGATACCTGGGTCAGGGGTGGGCTTAGCCCATCGGGGAGGCAGCCTGATACCTGGGTCAGGGGTGGACTTGAGGGCCAAAGATGTACAGGCTAAGAGGCCCCCAGTGGCTCAGAGCCCCTGAGGGGTTGTGTGTGCAGGGAGGGCAAGGCCTGCAGGAATGCCAGGCCCTGTTGTGCCCTGAACACCATCTCCTCCAGCCTGGATTCCCAGCCCTGTGATCCACGGCAGTGCCATCGACACCACCTGTGTGCACTGGGCCCAGAGCTGTGGACGCCGGGCCGTCTGCCGCTACTATGACCATGACCTGCTCCGATACCGGTGAGACCTGGGGTGGGGGCTGCCAGGGGACTGTGGGAAGGGTGCCGGAAATACTCTCGGGGTCCCAGGCAGAACACCAGTGGGGAGGGTGGACCATTTCCATCTACCTGCTAGCCATATCCAGTGGCTGAGTGTGGGGAGACTTGGGGACACAGCACAGACTGAGAGGGACAGGGAGCTGGGGCGGGTAAGGAGAAGGCCCTATCTGGGACACGGGAAACCTGGTTTCCAAGCCCAGCCTCCCTTATCATGAGATCTGCTTTTCCTGGGACTCAATCTTTCCATCTATACAGCGGGGACCCCAAAGGACTCTGAAGGTGGAGGGGCTGCTGGCCCTGGGATAGACTGGAGTGGGGGGGACTTGCTAGCAAGGCTGAGGTCGGGGTGCTAGTCACTTCCAGCTCTGAGGAGGACATAGTTCCTGTGGGCTGGGCATGCCCAGGGGGCCTTCCTAGAGGAGGAAAAGGTCAAATAAGAGCTGTGGCGAGTTAGACAAACAAGGCAGAGGAAATCCTCTTTTTCTATGGCAGGTGGGATGATCCCAAGTTGTTACTGTCATGCCACCTGAGCCCACAGAGAGACCCAGAGAGAGGCAGGGCTGGCCCAGGTCACAGGCAATCTGGGAAGACGCCCAGCCTTCTGCCCTCACCCACAGTCCTCCGGCAGAGCCTCCTTCCCTCTTTTAGGGAAGGGCTCCCGTGGAGGTCAACTCCAGGGGCTCCTCTGTCTCCCCAGCCAAGGCCATGGTGAGAGTCCACTGCCCTGGGGCTGAAGGCCTCTCCTCCCCACAAGGCCTCAGTGTCTCCCACTGTACATGGGTAATGGTCACTGACCCCACGCTGCCCCAGCCCAAGGACATCCAAGCCCTGGATGGGGAGGTCCTGAATTCAGGAGTCCCTTGATCTTTCCCAGGTTTATCGGACTCCAGTTCTTCTTCAAGACCGGCTCTCTGGCCTGCTTCGCCTTGATCTTGGCCATCCTAAGGCAGCAAGACAAAGAGGAGGCCACCAAGGCAGCCACGCCCGGCCCTGCCCTACAGCAGCCACTGTTGGTGTCAGGGACAGAGAAGAAGCCTGAGGAATCCAGAGTGTGAGCTGTCCCAAGGCCCCACCCTGGCCAAGAGTGGCAGCTACCATCAGTTCCTCCTCCAGGCCTTTTGCCTGAGAGTGGCTGTTTTTCAATCCTGACTCTTCCACTGACTTGCTGTGTGATTTCAGGCAAGTCACAGACCCTCTCTGGGCTTTTGCTTGCTCATCTGAACCAAGGAGTTACTTGGGGGTTTTCTTTGTTGGCCACCTTCGGCACAAGGTTTCTCCCTTCCTCCCCCAGCCAGCCAGCCAGGCTGGCCTGAAACCAGGCTTTCCTGGGTTCAAGGACCAGGTATCTTTCCTCCGGGCCCTAGGATAGAGAGGTGGACAATAGCAGGCCAGGCTGCCCTACACACCAAGTCCTCACTCTGCTCTGCAGCTCACCTGCAGCACCCGCTCTGAGCCTTAGCCACCATCTCTGTCAGGTGGGAACAGACTTGCCAGCTTCTGAGCCTCTTCCAGCTGGGACCATCTGCGTGGTCAGGATGGACCCAGGTCTCCTCCCCAGCCCCCTAAGCCTGGAGAGGGGCCAGGACAGCCTCTGTCAAGTGGTGTCCATTTGGCGCCCCCTGGAGGCAGAGCCCTTAGCTCTGAGGAGAGACCCGCGGGGGAGAGAGCTGGCCTCTCGCTCAGGGCTTCCAAGCCCGCAGGGCCTTCAGAACTGGTGTGAGGGCCTCAGGGGCAGGTAGCTGAGGCGGAGCCTCCCTCTCTGGATTCAGGAAGTCCCAACCATTGCCTTCAGGGATCCACAGCTTAAGTGAGGCCTAGTCTCTGCCTTAGGGGCTCTGGCGGGGAGACCAGGCCCCACACTTGGGCATTTTCTACCTTCAAACACCAAACAAACTCAGCACACACTCACTGGTACCTATGCATTTGGCCAGGGTTCTCAGAAGTCACTGTGACTTTTGTAACTAGCATTCTAATTTGACCAGTTCCTCCTGGGTGCCTGAATCTGTGTCACCCGGGACTATGTAGATAATATCTGGTTCTGTGACACCCAAGTTTTGGGGGTAATATCTGGTCCTCTTTGATGCCTCAGTTGGCATAAGGGGTATTCTTTCTAACGCTCAGGCCCATAATGCTGGGACCAGTGAATGCCCAGCTCTGTGGAATGCTTGGGTCTGAACTGGTCCTTGTCTTTGTCAGGCCTTGTCTTATTTTAGGGCCAGTCTGGCCTGGTTATCTCCCTGGCATGGGGAGTGAGTTTCCTGATCTGCTCCCAGCCTATTCTGTTGCCACCAGATAACCTGACCTGGCTGGGGCTTGCTGCTTGGATGGCAGGAGACAGGGAGCCATCAGCAGTGACCTCTCAAGCCCTGTGTCTAACCTTGTGCTGGGGGCCAGGGAGAAGCTGAGGGTACGCGTGGTGGGTATGCGTGGTTCTGGCCTCTAAAACAGTTCTCAAGGCAGGGCTTTGAGGCCATCCTATGGGAAAGGAGAGGGAGGGAGGGACGTTGTAATTTCTATTTTTATTCCACTCATTGATGACTTTAAATGTTTAACA
This sequence comes from Smutsia gigantea, assembly GCA_032199065.1. Taxonomy (NCBI): domain Eukaryota; kingdom Metazoa; phylum Chordata; class Mammalia; order Pholidota; family Manidae; genus Smutsia; species Smutsia gigantea. Next base: position 64,780 of record JAVSCE010001166.1, read on the forward strand.
AATATCTGAGCCTGTATTTATCAATGCCAAGTATTTCAAAGTCTCCTCCAACAAGATGAAGCTGTTCGTATATTCATATTTCTTCTTCCTTCCTGTTTCCCAAGTTTTGCAGAATAATCTGGAATGATAGATACAGTTTATTATTAAATTTGTTCATGCATAATGTCTCTTCTATTACAAAAAAAATCTTTTCTTACAAACTGCATTAGAGTTTGCAACTACCATATTATTTCCAGTTATTTAGATTTAAGTTTTACTGGATTCATGGCTCACCATTACTTCTTGTATATTACATCTTTCCCTAGCTATATATTCTGGTTTAATTTTTGTTTGGCTGGGCTACTTCCTCTAGTAATGGTTTCAGAAATGGAATAAGGTCCAGAGGCTTTCCGAGTCCTCACCTGTCCAAACTGTCATTCACATTTTACAGAAGAGGCAACAGTTCAGAAAAGATAAGCCACTTGCCCAAGATCACACAGAAAATAAATGGCAGAGCCAGAGTCAGATCCAGATTTTGTGGGAACTGAAGTTTATACAATTCGGAGAGCACTCTTTAAGAAAAAGAGCACACAACTAGGTAAGAAACTGAATATTTGCCTAAAATGAGAACGCAAAACAAACACATCACACAATTCATGTCACAACTTTTTTTACCAACTTCGGTGCATACCTCTAAAATACATTTTTCCTCTGATTATTGGAAGGATTTTCCACAGACTAGCTTCTGATTCTGTACATTTCAAACCTGTTTCTCCTGTATTGCCCATATACTTCCAGGTCTGGGTGGCATAAAACACATTCACGTCACAAGATGACCTCTGGATATGATGCCTTGATGTCACTATGCTGAGTAAGTTGAGCGGTGGTTAGGAAGAGTCCTAGAACCATTCCCTACACACAAGTGGCTAGAGGTGACTTATCTATATGCAGAGGTAACTGAGAACCATATAAATGTATTTCAATGAACCCAGATCAAGTTGATCCCTAAAACTCAACTCCCTCTTAGCATATCCCAGAAATGCCCATGGCCCCTCCAATCACCTCACATAGAGGTAAACTGGGACACAGGGAAGATGGAGTGGGAAGAAGTAGCAATCTTAGCTGATCGTGGTTAAAGTGTCTCACCTTTGCACATTTCCTAAGACCAGGACCCCGTGTGTGGAGGCTCCTCCCTGGGCCTAGGGAGAGGCCCTGATGCTCAAGAAGCATTAGCTTCCTGCTGAGTCTGCCTCTTGTCTGAGCTGAGATTTGAAGATGAGGTCCTTGTGCTTAAAATCTCCCAGGCTGGTCAATGCAGGAGACTCCAGGAGTCATCACGAGAAAAATGTGGGCCTGAGAGCCAGGGCTGGATGGAGTAAGGGCCTGAGGGAGTCCAGGGAACAGCCCTCTTCCCTAATATAGCCTTTGGCCAATGAGGATCTACAAGAAATGCCCCTGTGAGCTCACTTTCTTCTCGCCCTGACCCCGGGTGTTGGGAGGAGAAGGGATTACGTCTCCATGCTAGATTCTACCAGCAGTAAAATCCAGCAGACAGGACTGAGACCAGAACTGACATCCTGACACCTGGCCCTGAGTTCCTTTGGCCTGTGGGTCCATGCTGAGAAGTTACAGGGCAGGCAGGTGCCCCTCAGAGGACAAATAAAGGAGAAAGACCCCACGGTACCCTCGCCATTCTTTAGATGTATTGAATTCTTTCCCCTCATGTTCCCCTATGTGCTCTTCCCTCCACTCAGCAGGCCTTCTTCATCCTCACCCCACTGCTTGACTCTCCACCCCACTTCATGACGTCCTACCCAGCCTTCCAGACCCAGCTCAAAGGCCACCATCTCCAGGGGGGCAGCATGGTATATATAGGCACCGGGGGTGATAAATACCTTAGGAAATCTGATAAAAGATATAGACTCTCCATTAAAAAAAAATGCACACACATATGCACAATTGTGCATCTGATTTCAGAGGTTGGGACTATCCAAAGCCTGGCTGTAGACCTCCAGAGGAGTGGGGTGAAAGAGCAGAGTTTTAGAGTCAGTTAGATTTGGCTGAAATCTTGACTCTGGCACTTACTCACGGTGTGACCCTGAACAAGTGATTAAACTTCTCTGCATCTGGATTTCTTCACCTGTAAAGTGAAGCGGATCCTTCTTATCTCCTATCTCCCCAAAGCTGTAAAGACCAAATAATGATGACAGACTCACTCAACAGGCAGTGCACCCAATGGTCCATAATTGTAAGTTTCCTTCCCCTTCTCCTGTCCCCAAAGAATTCAAGGAACACACAGAGCATGGGGCAGGCGCCAGTGCTGAAGACAGAGGGAGGCGGCACCACCGAGGGAGACCCTCTGCCTTTTCCCTGTTCTGGCTGCAGTTCGGCATGCCTTCTAATCTCCCTTCCACTGTCAGCCAGGGCTCAGCCGGCCCTCTTATCTTTCTTCACAGCCAGCCTGGGACAGGTTTTTGCAACTCGATTTACATTTTTATTGATTTTCTTTCTCCCTTCCAGAGCTGTCCCTTCCTTCTGCTTCCCCTTTTCCTATAAAATGGGTTTACGCTGGGCAACAGCAGTTCTGGGGCTGGCCAAGGAGGGATGGTTCAAGGATGGATTCACTCACCACTCATTCATTCATTCGTTCAACCACCAACCAACCAACAGATCTTACGTGGCTGCTCTGTGCCCCTGTGCTGGCACTGCTGGGGACACAGCCATGTATCAGAGGAAACTCCCAGTGTAAGCAGACAAGCTGACAGTAACAAAAACATGAGTGGTCATATAGGAGAGGGAAGAAGAGGAAGCCGTGGACTCTTCCTGAGGCTACCAGGGAAGGCTTCCCAGAAGAGTTTAAATCAGAGTCGGCCTAAAACATTAGTCAGGAAGTCCCCTGGTAGAGAAAATGGGGGCAGAGATAGGTAACAACAGGATGAATAAAATAGGAAGGCTCAGGAGAGTGAGGTGTGTCTGAGATACGGCACAAGAGCAATGCGGTGGCAGGTGTACCCCATGGGCAGGGCCATCAGGAGAGACAGGAGAGCTGAGGCTGGAGGCACCAGTGGGCACCAAGCCTAGAGTTCCAGCTGAAGGCTTGGATGTCTTCCTGAGGGCAAGGAGGAGCCCTTGAAGCATTGATTGATGGATTATTCCATTGACTGGTTATTTTAAGCAGGGAGTGACATGACAAGATTTGTGTTTCAGAAAGGCTGCTCCTGCACCATGGGGCCTTTGAGTGGAAAAGGGAAGCTGAAGGCCCAGAGCTCCAGCAGGCAGCTGGTGGACTAATCAAGAGAGGTAGGAGGCCTTGAATCGGGTCAAGAGAGGCATCCTAGGAGCGGGGACATCTAAGCTGAGTCTTGAAAGATGAGAAGGAACACACCAAGTAGAGAAGTTGGGAATGGTGTCCAGGGAAAAGAAACTATACAGATCAAGGCTCAGTGTCCAGAAAGCTTCTGGCAGGCTTGGGAAATTTCCACTAGGTCAGCAGGGCTGCAGTGTGGCCTAAGAGAGAGGTCATGGTGAGGGCTGAGGCTGAAGTAATGGGTCAAGGCCTTCAACTTCTCTCAGTATTCTGTCTCCTAAACCTGGGCTCAGGTAGGAGAGGAGAGGGAACACAGGCCACCTGCACAGAGGGGGCCCTGTGGGCTGCCTCGCCCCCAGACTGAGAGAGCCCTGGGTCAGGGGTGCTCCTTATTCAAAGCCAACCTTTCTGTGATTGTAACGCTTTACATTTTACAAAATCCTTTGGTTCTTGATCCTCCTGGCTTCCCAGTGAACAACGTGGAACAAGGAGTCTCCCCATAAAATGGATAAAGAAACTGAGACCTAGAGAAGTGTAGGGACTTGTCCAAGATCACTCAAGAGGTCAGCTTTTCCCCTCTTAAAATGCCTGTGTTTTTTCTAATAAACCTACTTGTCCCTGAATTGCATTTACACAACAGATGTGGTAGCTCCTGACTAATGTGATTAGAATGGAAGGAGGGAGAGAAAACACATCAGGGAGAGAGACCTCCTCTTTCCAATCCTCCTGGAGGAGGACGCCTCTTTCCCTGATGTGTTTTCTCTTCCTCAGTTCCTCAACTGGAGACATTCCAGCTGAGAAAACAGAATGAGGTCCCCTCTGCTCTGGAATCCAAGAGACCTGAGGGCAGATCTCAGCTCTGCCACTTTCCAGGTGTGGAGAGTCATGCTACTCGTATCCACCATGGTTTTCTCATCTGATAAATGGAAGAAACAAACTCCATTTTCCAGGGCTGTTGTGAGGATTTAATGTGATAATGTAACACTACACTAATTAACTATTGCTGAGTAATAAATTACCCAAAACTTAGCAGCTTAAAACAACAAATATTTATCTCACACAATTTCTCAGCATCAAGAACCCAGAAGTGGATTAACTGGGAGATTCTGGCTCAGGATCTCCCATGAGGTTGCATCCAAGGGCTGCAGTCATCAGAAAACTCAGCTGGGTGGCAGGATCCACTTTCAAGCTCACTCTCTGGTTCTTTTCAGGCCTCCATTCTCTGCTGGCAGTGGGTTAAAGGTGTTAGTTCCTTTTCATGCAAGCTGCTCCATACAACTGCTCATGACATAATGGCTAACTTCCCCCAGAATGAATGATCCAGGAACGAGGATGTATGCTACTAAGATGAAAGCCATGGTATCTTTTATAATTTAATCTTGGAAGTAATATACCGTAACTTCCGCCATATTCTGTCAATCACACGGACTAAGCCTGGTACAATGTGGGAGAGAAATGCAAAAAGCTATGAATAACAGGAGGCATGGGTCACCAGGAGCTATTTGGAAGTTGGTTACAAGTACCAAGAACAGTGCCTGGCACACCATAGGTGTTTATTCCTTAGCAGCTGCTGTTATTCTCCCAAAGCTCACTGGCTGGTTGGGAAGACAAGATTTGTACATGAAAAGATGAGAGACCTTGGCAAGGTGGACTGTGACTTGAACTGGGCAAAGCTCAATTCGTGGTAGAAGAAGGTGTGCTGGACAAAGGGTATGAAATCAGGGAAGGCTCCCTGGCAGAGGTGAAGAGTAAAGGAGAGGCTAATCCAGAGAGAAGACAGGGTAAGTATGGCAGCCACTGTTGGTTGCCTTCCCACAGCCAGTCCCTCTTCCTCATTCCAACAGCAAGGTGTCCCCCCACAGGGATGATATAAGCCTGTCATGGAAATGCCTTCCCTTTGCCAGTAAGTGGTCAAAAAGTGGACACATTGCCTCATTTTGGTCAATGAGATATAAGGGGATGGTCTGCTTGGAAAGTTCCCCTCCTGGGTAAGAGAGAGGCACGAGAAGAGAAAATCCTTTTTGCTTCCATGCCGTTTCTTCCTGCTTGGGAGGACACGGTGCTTGGTGCCACGTCAGCCATTCTGTGATCACAATGGGAAGCTCCCTCAAGGCTCAGAGTGGGAGAAGCCGGGGTCATCACAGACATGGCTGAGTCACCAGACCAAACCTGGATCCACCTTCCTCTGAACTGCTTTTTAAAGAAACAAAAGATTAAAGCCAATTCTAAACCAGGTTTTCATTTACTTACATCCTAACTAATTCAGTGAATGAAATATTCCAGTTCCCTCTGGGGTTATTTCCTTTTCCCAAGGAAGGTAGAGTGGAAATGCAGACTAGGAGAGGGCTCTGGCCTGAGAGGCAGAAGTCCTTGGTCTAACCCTACCTCTGCCTCTGAGTTGCTCTGTGATCTTGAGCAAGTCCCTGCCCCTCTGGGCCTCCAATAATTATAGCTAATATTTATTGACTGCTTACTGTGTGCCAAGCACTCTGCTAAGAGCTTCCCTTGCATTATCTCATTCAATCCTCACATCAACTGCACTAGGTCAATATTATTATTCTCTTTATTTTATGGATAAGGAGACTGAGGCCCAGAGATACTAGATAATCACCCACGGTTACACACCAAGTAGTGCTGGATCTCCGAATTCTGAATTCAGGCTCATCTCTCTCTAAAACCGAGGCTCCTGACCATAATGCTGTACTGCCTGGAAATAAAAGGAAGTCTTGGGACAAAATAACCTCTAAGGGGCTTTCCAGCTCAAATATTCTTTGATTTGCTGCCCTATTTCTAGCTACATGATGAACAAACCAGCTTATCCTACAGAAGAAAGAAATAAGGACTGTCCTTAGCCATCTGAAAAGCTGTCAAGTGAGTGGGAGATTAGACTTACTCAGTGTAGCTCAGAAGACATGAACTGAACCAATATGAAGACACTACGGGGAGACTGAATGCAGCTTATATAAAGGAGAACTTTCTATCTGCCATTCAGCAGGGAGTAGAGGTATGCAGAGAGGTAATGACTCCCCATTATGAAGCTTATGCAGGCCTGTATTTGATAAGCCTTTGTCAGAACTATTGCACTGATTAAGGATGGGAATGAATGGCTTAAACCCTGTGGTAGGAATTGAGTGGAATAATACACTAGAATAACTCTCAACTCCACTAACTGATAACAAGTATAGGGAATCAACAATCTGTTTTTTTTTTCCCTTTTGACACTGAGATTTTTTAATTTTAAGATTCTCTGATATGAATTTTTGCCTCTAATAGCCTATAGTTGTATACTTTCAACACACTATGATTCTGCCCTACTAAGATTCTATGATTTTAATACTCTAATTTTCCATGGTTTTGTGGTGTTAGAAGCTGAACAGTCTATGATTTTTTAATTTAATAGTCTTAAGCTTTCACAATCCCAGATTCAACAAAGTGTCCTTCACTAGCTCCAGAAACATGAGGGAATTGCTTCAAATACTGTGTTTCAGTAACGTGGACACACACTAGGCTACTCCCTCTGCCCAATCACTCCACTGCTATCTCCCCAGCCCAGCCTTAGGCTCTCCAGCCCAACCAACCTTCCTCCCTGACCCCTACCCCATCCCCACTCTGCTGTCTCCCAAATCATCACATAGGTACATTCACTCTCCATCTGCTGATGATTACTCATTAAATGAGAGCCTTCTCAGTGCCCTGGCTTTTCCAAAGAGGATATAAGGATATAAGTATGGTCATGAGTCTCAGGAGGCCTAAGATCTAGGGATCCAAGTCCCTTGCTCTCCTTTAAGCTCAGTTCAAACTCAACTCTACCATGAAACCTTCTTTCATAGACACTAAATATCTAGCACCAATAACCTCAATCACAACTGTGAAGATATGAGTTCTTGTGTTGGTTATTATGCACATTTTAACTTATCTGCCCATCCTGTCCCCTTGATTATAACTGAGGTTTTCCTATAAATCAAGAACATATCTCTCCAAGCAGACGGAGAGTTGTTCAGAGGAAGATCTGTCTTCCCCATCAGATTGGAGGCTCCATGTGACATGGGCCATGCCTCCCTTATGTCATACTTGAGTTGGGGTTAAAAGTAATGTTCCTCCACCAGATTAATAAACTCCCAAAGGCAAGTTCATGTCTCTGCCATTGGACTCAGGATTTTATAAAAGCTGCAGACACATCTCCCCTTAAGATGCAGAAGTCCCCAAGACCAAGGACTTGGCTTCCACCTTCATACTGGGGGCCATTTCCCTGAGAGCAAAGGATCTAGGGCCCTTCCCTTTCTTTCTGTTCCTTCAATCTCAGCCTAGGACTCTGGCCATACAAAGAGATATTCTCCCTGAAGTAGATAGACAAATAAATGGAAAAAGGAAAATTCAGGAGGCAGAGTAGGACCTCAAGTCTCTCTCCAACATGTCCAAAACCTTTCTTGCTCTATCCTGAACCATTTCCTAAAAGTTGCCATCCCTCTGCCCAGAGAGGGCCCCTCCCAGCTCCTCCCAGCAACTCGCAGCACTAAGTGAAGATGTCAGCACCTTGGACAGCGCCCAACCCATTACAGGACTTGGAGCCAGCGGAAGCCAAGCTCTCCAACTCCCTTAGCCTCTGGGTGATGGATTTCCTCGTTTCTCAATTTGATTAAAGTCCAGTAGATGTCCAGAGCGCCTTGTTCCTTTCTCTTCTCTCTTCCTGATCAACATAATTAACTCCGTCAGGCTGGAAATACTTGCTCTTAAATACTGCCTGCCCAACCCCCACCCAATCATGTATCAGAACACTTGGAAGAGTCACACGTTTCTTCCTGGAGAATGGAAATGGGAGAAGCTTTCCCCGAGATATATAGGGGCTGTGAATGGAGACTGAAATGTGGTGGTTGGGTAAATAAAACTCTGAGCTGGAAGTCAGGAAATTTGAAGTTTATTTCTGGCTTTGCCACTAATCTTGATACGATCTAGAACAAGTCGCATGCACTTTATGAGACTGTTTTTCCATTAGTAAGATGAAGATGTTGGACTAGACAATCTCAAATGCTGTGTTCAGTGCTAAGACCTTTAAAACAGAGAGGGAGAGAGACTTGACCAAGGTCACATAGCAAGCTCATGGCAACGCTGGGTTTGAATTCATGGCTCCTGGCTTATACTTCAGTGTTACTTTCCTTGCACACAACTTCCCCCTTTCTGCATCACAGACTTTGTTGCGTGGAGATAGGGCTGAGGAAGCTGAAGACAGGCAGGGTTGAGTTCATTGGTGCCAACAAAAGAAAATAAAATTTAAGATACATGGAAATGCTGATCTCTCTGCAGAAAGCGTAATAGAAATAATTAAGATTAGGTGAAAAGGACCACCTGAAAGAGACAGAAATTCAACCTCAAATTCAGAGAAGCCCAGAAAGGTTTTATGACTTTCCCAAGGCCATGCAGCAAGGAAACTATAGAATCTCCTAAAAGAGGAGTGAATTCTTATCCTGATCAAGTATTGGGATTGCCTCTGTCAGAGAAGAGAAGGGAAAATATCAATTAGCAAGTTAAGTGTTAGATTACTAAAGTGTGCCCAGCTCTGTACTAGGTATTACAGCAGGGATATAAAGAATAAGACATGGATTCTGCTCTCTATGTCTTCGGTGTGCTGCTTCTTCTACTTGGAATTATTTTCAGTGCACCTATGCACATCCAAACACTGCTATTCCATCAAGGCCCAAACCACAATTCTCTCCTGGTGGAAAGGCATCCATAACCTTATCTACATGCCACTTCTCCCTCCTGTGAATTCCCAAAGCATTTTCTTCGCTCCTGTTTTATGGTTTTATGCTCCCATCTCCCCTCTTAAGAAGAGTAAAGAGAGAGAGAGAGTGCGCACCTGTATTTTAGAGAGCTTTGAATCAGGCAGAATACTCAATACAAAGTTTGAAATTCAATAGAATCTCAGTAAGTACTAGATGAATGGATGGATGATCAATATAGATATATGGGTGACTAGTAGAGACATTAGATGAAGGGATAGATATGTGGGTGGGTAGGTGGGTGTATGGGTGGATGGTGGGCGAATGGATGGATGGATAGGTAAGTACATGAGCAGATAGGTGGACAGAAAATGGGTAATGGGTGAATGGGTTTGTAGGTAGGTGGGTGGATGAGTACATGAGTGAATCTATGGACAACTGATTGGAAATATGTAGGTGGATAGTGGGGTTGGTGAATGGATAGATTAATATATAGTCAGATAGTTGTGTGGATGAATGAGTGGATGGATAATTGCATTACTGTATGGAAAGATGAATGTTAGGGCTGATGGAAAGAATGATGGGAAAAAAACATGGAGATATTCCTAATACCACAAAGATCATTTTCATGGAGACTTTCTATTGCTAATGTCAGAAAAATGACTATGGGGGTTAGCTGGCTCTGAGCTTAAGCTGAGTCAAAAGTGTGCTCAGACCCAAAAGATCTCAGGCAATTTCAGCCTATACCAATGGACGTCTACTCTCAAAATCAAAAAAGGTGATGGTCCTGCTCTGACCTAAGGTGTCTGCACTACCCTGGAGTCTGTGTTCCACTCTGTGTGTAACTGGAGGGATGATGACACCCTTGGCTTGTCCACATAGGAGATACAGTGAGGAGTAATGTGTAACGTCTACCAAATAAGGAACTGGTGAAACAACCAGGGGTGTTCAGCCTGGAGAAGAGAAGTCAGGAGCGACAATCACTGTCTTAGGATCTGACTGTCTATCCCAGGGCATCCCCTGTGGCCCCAGGAGAAAAGCTGGTTCCCAGAAGAGGTCACAAAGCTGAATCTCAGCCCTCTGGGAGGAAGGCTGTCATACCAGGGAAGGACTATTTCAGGGAAGTGAGCTGCCCGTCTTGGGGGTGCAGAAGTAGGATCTGGACATCCTCTCTCAGAAAAACTGCAAAGTGGAGACTTGCTTTGTATGGAAAACAAATAAAAGCAACTCTAAAGTCTCTTCTGACCCCCAAATTAAATAATCTGTTCATCTCTTCATTTCTCAACAAATTAGATTTAGCTATGTCCTGTGCTCAGATTGGAACACAGGGAATTTTTCTTCAGAGCTGAGGCTTTAGGGACATTTGAGAGACAGATAAGGTCTTATAAGACCCTCAAGTTTTTCTCCATATAGTTCTGGGGTTTGAGGAATCAGGAACTGAAAATGCCCTCTCAGAGACCCAAACACCTGGGGAGGGGGAGAGTAAGAGCCACTCAGAGCCAATCCATGACCTAGATTCCCTGTAATTAATGAGCCTACATCACTGATGTGTTGGCTTCTGATCAACACTGTCTCCCCAGCCTCGCCCAGCTCTCTGGGTATGAGAAGATTAAATCAATTAGGGGGAGGAGGAGATCTAGCTGGCGCTGGTTGGGAACAGAGGATGATTCACTTACATAACAGGGGATTGAGGTTTGGACTTGGCCCTTGAGTAATGGGGGGTAGATGACAGACCCCAGACCTTTGGGGAGAGACTTCAGGACTTGGAATTGAATACAGAAGAGGAAAGGGAGGCCAGGGGAGGGGGCAGCAGTGACCCCAGGCAGAGGCCTAGATCCCATCTTCCTCTTGAGAAGCAGACCCTGTTCTCTGGGCTGGGAAAGGGCCAAATTGA